>OX401407.1:15031995-15054495 GCA_947846245.1 Cerastoderma edule | reverse complement strand
GAAGTAATCTCCCCTTGCAAAAGCCCCAGGTCGCTTATGAAATAGTCCGATAATGAGCCCATATGCTTAACACACATTTTTACCTCTGAGTACATCGACCTGAGTACTTTTAAGACCTGTCCATCGATACCCGATTTTATCAACTTAAACCAAAGAGCGCTCCTGTCGATCAGATCATAAGCTTTACGAAAATCGATAAAACAAACAAATAATTTTTTCTTGCTGTCAAACTGTTTATCAATAAGAGAATTCAGTATAAAGACTGCATCTGCTGTACTGTAACCAGGTTTAAAACCAAATTGAGCGTCTGTTAGAGCATCTGTTTTCTCGGCCCAATCTTTCAATCTATTATTTAAAATACCTGTAAAAAGTTTTGCAAAACAACTAATAAGCGAGATACCCCTGTAATTAGAAGGGTCGGATGAATCACCCTTTTTATGTATCGGTACAATAAGTCCGGTTGACCAGCTTTTAGGAAATACCCCAGACATTAAAATATGATTAAACAACAACTCAAATGCTCGACCAGTGTGTTCCACGCTTTCTTTTAAATACTCATATAATATATTATCTAAAGAGCATGATTTATTGTTCCCCAATTGTTTACATGCTTTTTGTATCTCACTCTGTGTGATAGGCTGATCTAGCTCGATAAAGGTAGAACTGCCTTCTGGGGGTTTAAAATTGTTTACATAATCTAAAATTTCCTCACTAATTGGAATATCGTTCTCAGACGAAATGGTTTTAAAATACTCGTGAAAATGCTCGAGTGAAATGTTGTCTGCATTATTTGAATTTCTTTTAGTCTTAAATAATTTCCAAAATTCTCTAGGCTTTTTTCTTCTAGTTTCATTCATTTTATCCGCCATTTCCAAATTGTACTGTGTTTTTCTTTTTCTACAATGATATTTAAAGTCCTTCCTTGTAAAAAAACATCCGTTGACGAGCATTTTCCGAAATTTCTCTGTTAAAACATTTTAAAGCCGAACGCATTTCGTCTCGTTTCCTTTTGCAACTAGCATCGAACCATGGTTTATCGTTTCTTCGGCTTTTTGTAAAATCTACCTTTTTATGTTTAATCTTTCGAAAGTATTTACTTCCACAAGTATTGAAAAAATCAGTGAATTTTGAAACAAGTATGTCGGGATCACTATCCTTTTGTATTTCCTCGAGTAAAAATTGCTCGATCGTGCCAATACCGCTCGCCACGTCATGTAAAAACTGTTCACGATATTCATCACTCCACCTATAAAACATCGTGTCTTTGTGAGCTGTTTTATGAGTGGTTGATGTTATCTTAAAAGAGAAAAACAGTGGCGCATGATTTGAAAATTCATTAAAATCTAATACTGTAAATTCCTGAAGATTATAAAAATTTTCGAATTTTGTTAGTAAATAATCAACAATGCTTTGGCCATTGTGCGTAACGCACGTAAGTTTACCAAAGTTTTTGTCATTGGAAAAGCGACCATTAACAATTCTCAATTCTGTAGACTTACAGATATCGAGCAAGTATCCCCCAAACCTGTTTGTCCCCAAGTCACTGGAAGTGCGCATTGGGGGCAAACTAAGCACGGGCAATTCTCCCTCAATATCAAGCTCACTATCATTCTCAATAAAATCACAATTTCTTCCGACACGACTGTTTGTATCTCCTGTTGCATAAACGTTACCCTTATTGCTAAAGTAAGATACATCGCTTTCTATGACCTGAAATAAATCCGACTCATATAAATCATGCGAGGGTGAACCCTCTGGTGCAATATATAGCGCTGCAATATACACATCATCGTCAAAATGAAAATAGGCATGATCTAATTTCAACCAGACTAAGCAATCAATATCATTTTTAACTATTTTGACACCCTTTTGAATATTGTCTTTTATATATACTATAAGACCTCCGCTGAATCTCTTTGCTCGTCGATGCTGGAATTTACGGTAGGAATGAACCGGCTGGGAATACCCTTTTATATCAATGTTTGATTGTTTGTGTGTCCATGTTTCACTAAGACAAATTATATCATATTGGGAAATAAAATGCAGAAAACTATCGTCTGCTAACTTTTCTGACGTAAGACCTTCAATGTTCCACGAAAGGCACCGTAATCCACTCTCACTGTTGTTCTAATCTTTTTTCACGTACAGGTTGTTATCTATATATAACTTACGTTGGTAGCGACGAATAGCGACGTTGGTAAAATGTTCACCAAATCAAGCAACACATAGCAATTATCCCCTTGATTGTCACGGGTTCGAATCCTGCCTCCGGTAAAATGCAATAGTAATTCCCATCGTTTGTTTTTTACTATTGATACACATTAACGCGTATGGCATGACTTTTTTTTAATTTCATCATATTTATTTATACCCATTCTTACATAAGAAAAATAAAAAAACATTGTTTCCTTTCCTAAACTAAACAAGAACTTCGATGACCTGTGGTCTAACCTGTTTGCTACTCTTGGTATCTTTCCTCATAAAAATTAAGCAGATTCTAAGATTTTGTTAAGCAGACGACACAAAAATCTATTTTTAAAAAATTACCCAGCATTCTAAGGTTTAAGATATTCATATGGACATGTTGAGAGGGATGGGAAAACATGTGGTATCACAAAGAGCGACATTAGGAATGCATGTCAGGAGAAATAGACATATCAGCAGAAAGGAAGAGAGGGCTAGAGTAACATAGTTCATTGAAAATCTTTCACTTTGGAACAGTCGAAAATCTGGTGTTTTGAAAAGGGTTCACGGAGTAGGGAGTTATATCACGTTTGCGGGAAGCTATTGAAATTTGGGAACCTTGTACAATTGTTTTAGAGAACATGTGGGTATGTTTTATAGACAGCACAACGGATTAGTGGACAACAGCCTTCTTCACTGATCAGATGTGATATTGTCTTTGACCCATTACCAAAACGCAAAACTTCATAATGATGGAGGAAGACCCCATACTCAACTGCCCATAAGGGCTGGTCAAGGCGGGTAGAACCATCGGCATTCCGTAAGTCAGTCGGGAGACTGTCTCTCATGAAAGGATTTGAACCCACGCGGAGAGGGGCCATGTGATTTCAAGTTCTGTACTCTAACCACTAGGCCACGGAGGCCCCTACCTTAATGATCTATGATCACAACTGGAACATAATGGTGCTGTTGGAGTAGAACTGGTTGATCCACAGGATCTTACTTTATGGCTTAAACTGCTAGTCCTTCTCTATGCAGATGACACCATTTTGTTGGCAAACTCCTCTACTGAGCTACAAAATAGTCTATATTTATTTAAAGGCTTTTGTGATATTTGGCCAATACTAATAAAACTAAAGTTGTCTTTGGGGCACGTGAACTTCAACCTTTCCCAAACAATAACGACATTTGACGACTTTGTTGCAGACGACTTTAGAAAACATTGTGGGAAAAGGAGACATTGCTCGTTACGGTGAAGAATATTTTTCAATTTCGTCACATTTTGAAATGACGTCTGCAAACTCTTTCAATTTGGAATGGCCGAAAATTTGTTCTTTTGGGAAAGGGTCTCTCTAATAGAAATCAAGTGGGATCGGAATCCCACTTCTTAGTCGAATGCACCTTTTTCTCCGAACAAAGAGCTTAATTCCTTAATGCTACTTCTTTGAGAATTGAACATGTTTCACCAAAACAATGTCTTACACTCCAACATTTGTGTAAATTCCTTAGAGAGATAATGAAAGGTTTATCATAGTGTAGTTATTCCAACACCACCAAATTGCTCCGAATGGAAGGGGCAAAAACTTATAATGTTGTTTTTCATTCTTTTTATCCCTTCTTCCTATTAATTTACTTTTTCTCCAACTTTTTTTGCTTATCTTTTGTATGTGTCCTATTTATTATGATTATAATTGTTGTATTATTTGCGCGCTCATAGTTTTATTGTTATAACATAATGTGTGATTATAACATGAAACGCTTATATGAGATAAACGTTTATCACCTTTATTGAATGGTCTGTATTTTAGATAAATTCTCTAATACTTACCATTGATAAAATACTCATAAAGTGAATCTGCAAAATCGCAGGTTGGAGCTTTCACATGGCATACTCTCCTCTCAAGTTACATTCAACAGTATATTAGCGAATATCCCGCATGGATATGTATATTCCATGCGTGATGTTTACTACATTTACCGGTAATATGTTTTACATTCTTTTTTCTTTCCTCAATTTCTTTCCCCTTTCTGTAAAATGTTTTTAAGTATTGCGTTGTTTACTATGCAGGATTATTGTAATTTATGTACGCTCCTTAAAACGTTGATATTTCATAATGTGCCTTTATAACATGGAATGATACTTCGAGGAAAGCCTTTATCACCTTTACTGAATGATCTGTATTTTAGATAAATTCTCTAATAATAACCATAAAGTAAACATGCTTAAAATGGATTTGCAACATCACAGTGTTAAAGGTTGACATGGCATACTTTCCCCTCTGGTTATATTCAACAGCATTCCATTGAATACCACGCTGCAGGGAAATATATCTCTCATGCGTGATGTTTACCTCATTTGCTGTCTAGAGCCTAAACAGAGTTGTACCTGGAAATGTGACCTATTTATGGGTAGCGGCTCTAGTCTACCCCCTCCTAAAAAAAACTACGTGTGATGAAGTTTATAATTTTATGTTAGTTTTTCTTGTCATTGCCCCATGTTGTTTTCTGTAAACACCTGGGTGTAATAAAATATATGTTTTGTTCAACAACAAAAAAGTTAACCCTTTCCCAAACAATACCGACATTTGACCAATTTGTTGCAGACGACTTTAGAAAACATTGTGGGAAAATAAGAAATTGGTCGTAACGAGCAATTTCTCCTTTTCCCACAATGTTTTCTGCCCTATCAGAAGATTATTTTGCAATATCATCACATTTTGAAATGTCGTCTGCAAACGCTTTCAATTTGGGACAGTCGAAAATGTGTTGTTTGGAAAAGGGTTAAGCCTATCGAGTCACTGTCAATGACTGCTTCCTTGATAATACACCAGTACTCGCGCCGTTCGTTGGTTAGACCCGGCAATTTTCATCTGGCCTAACGGGCATTCGAACCCGGGACCCTTAACCGAAAAGCCAGCTTTTCGACTATCCCAAATTGAAAATTGCAACCTGTCATACTTGATGAAATTGAGAAATAATCTTCTGGAAGGGCAGAACAAATCGTGGGGAAAGGAGAAAATGTTCGTTGCTCGGGATTCGAACCCGGGACCCTCGGTACAAGGGCTATGTAAATTTGTAGTCCCTCTCGATATCCGAAAACTTGGCGCTTTTAAGAACAGTCTTCGTTCTCGTCGAATAGTAATACAGACTGTCAGAACGCCCCCTCATGTAAGCAGCCGCGGCTCCAAAGCCGCTTCTCGTCAATACTAAAACATCGCACCTCGACAACAGAAACTGCTCGTAAACCACCAATGCGAACCCAGCACACGCAATAGTTTGGTTAACCTTTGACCGGTCAACGTGAACGATTCTTTCCGTACCAGTCTGCAGATTCGGGATCCGGTCACGTGACTTATTTCGGATACTTTCGGAGTCGGTCGCCAGATAGATGGCGTATCTTTTGGTGTCGTTAAAAGACTGAAGGAATTCTATGACCTTCTCTTCATTGGGCGCACCGTATGCTAGAGGCGAATCTTGCGGGATGGATGGATTTTTGCCGGTCCGGACATGCGCACAAACAAGGGTCCGACCCTTGACGAAATCTCGCCCGAAATCATTAAAACGCCGGACCAACGTGTCGTCCAGTCGAAATAACACTCCCAGAACAAATCCAAAGACTTCTTCGTAGGTAAAATTGTGAAGCCAAGGTATTCTCGACTTCGACAGCCGATGTTGTCGGATTTTGTCGACCAGAATTACATTAATCTGCATCACAACCAGCTGATCCTTCCAGAACGTATCGAAATCGGTTTCCGGTATGGTTTTCGCGAATTTTTGCCCACTCGAGTCGATGTAATCAAGCAACGTAGCATTCTCCGTCCGTACGACGTTGCTGCATGTTTGCCAGTCGTACAAATTGCTATGGACGAATTTATCAAACCTACACGGGGTTGGCATGTCGATGACAAAGGTTCGATTGGTCAGCAGCGCCAGTAGGAACGCGGATATTAGCCCCTTTTCCCGGTCCCCCAAGCCGCCGCACATCCATACACACTTGTAGACCAGGAACCGGCTTCGTTCACAATCCATATACGGTTGGCGAATACGGACAGAAACCGGAAGTCGTCCTCGATAGAATACGTCTGCTCTGACGTCAAGATCTCCCTCGTCTTGTGGTGTTACTTGTTGTTGTTGTTGTTGTTGTTGTTGTTGTTGTTGTTGGTTGTGGTGGTGGTAGTGGTGTTGTTGTTGTTGTTGTTGTTCACCGACGACGTGTAATATGGCGCTGATTCGATGTCCAAACGAGTATAGAGTGAGAACGAGAGCGGACGAGATTACGGTGATAATGAATGCGACCTGAAATACAAAAAAAAAATGACTGAAATGACTTTAACCCTTTACCAGTTGCTGATTACATGTTTTTACTTGAAGCAGACGACTTAAGAAAAGCTTTGTAAACATGTGAACAACCTTCCTGTTCTTCTGTTGGGATATGTGAATAAATTGAAAAAGTATTGTGGCTAAAGGAGAAATTGCTTGTGGCAAGCAATTTCTGCTTTTGCAACAATGCTTTTTGAAAGTCGTCTGCTGCAAGACAGAAAAATGTGTCGTTAAGTAGTAATGTGTCAAACCATTCACCAATTCTGAAATTTCTAAAGTGTAATCTCCTTTTCTAAATGGGTCGATTTCCATATACATGTATCTTGAATTAAGATGATTTTGTCTTGAATATTATCGCATTTAGGCTCATCTCATATAACTCCATAAAAGAGTGGCATTGTATCTTATATGAAATGAAATCTTATGCTGTAAATGTGTTTAATGACTGTACAATGATGAGATGTAAATAAAGATTACTACATGCTTATGCAAACTGGTTTGATACAGGAAAGACGCCAAATAAATTGGCGGTTGGCCTGTGATCTTACCTGTTTGCTTCTCTGAGCATTTTTCCTCTTTCTGGTTTCAATTAAAGATATCCGATTATTCGATTGCTTCCAAAAGTGTTAGTAGATTTTCACACTAGTTGAGTTTTCTTACGATCTCATAGATTATAAATCTACTTGCAGAATCCTCTTAAGATAAGCAAAAGTAAAGCGACATAAGAGTCAGAGCAAATTCCTGCTTTGTAATGGCAAGTTTTGATTTACTTAACCAAAGACCTTTTATTTTTATTATGTCTTTGATCATACTTAGAGGCTGTGTGGTAAAATCAGATTCGGTGATTTTTTTCGGAACTAGGAAGCTCCTTTGGACTAAATGCGTCCCTAGATGCACAACCCACCGTCTTGTAAATGTCAGTAGTGGTAAAACTACGAAGTGTGACGGTACAATAATTAATGCAACATTTCCAAAAAAAATATAGTTTAGTTAAGTTTAGAGTCATTACTCGACACAGGTCCCATATGGCCCTGCCTTTGGGGCTTTTTAGTTTGATATAGCGTTATATAGGAAAATATTTAAAATCTTCTTTTCTGGAGTCATAAGGCCTAAAGCTTTGATATTTGGTATGCAACATCACATGAAGGTCTACATTTAAGGTTCAAATCATGACCCTCGGATTTAAAATGGCCTCGCCCTGGGGGCTTATCAGTTTTGGATAGCCTTATATAAAAAAAGTATTTACAATTGTCTGGAGCCATATTGCCTAGAGCTTTGATGTTTGGTATGTAGCATCATCTACTGTTCCTCTACAAAGAATTTTATTCAAATCATGACCACTGGGCCTTCAGTTGTCACGCCCTACCGGCTTATCAGTTATACATAGCAGTATATAAGAAAACTTTCAATGATATTCTTTTCCGGAGCCACCAGGCCTAGAGCTTTGATATTTGGTATGTAGCATCAACTACTGGTCCTCCACCAAGTTTGTTTTAATAATGACCCCCTGGGCCTATAATGTTTATTTATGTCCTATGGGTTAATCAGTTATACATAGTAGTATGTAAGAAAATATTTGATAACCTTCTTCTCTAGAGTCATATTGCCTTGAGCTTTAATGTTTGGTGTGTAGCATCATGTATTGGTCCTCTACAAAGTTTATCTAAATCATGACCCCCGGCCTAACATGGCCCTGCCCTAGATGCATATTTCAGTTTAACGAAGCAGTGTTTAACAAAGCAGTACATAAAAAAATGTTAAAAAATCATCGCCTCTCTTGTTGTTCTCTATCAACATTGATCAAACTATGACACCTAGGCATAAAATGGCTCCCCACCCCACCCCAGGGACATATCAATTTAACGCAAATGTATATAAAAAAAATCTTTAAAAGTCTTCTTCTCTGCAGCCAATTAGCCTATGTTATTCATTTATGACCAATTGTCCCTCCCTGTTTTAGTAATAATTAATTATTAATACTAGTTTAATACAAGTGCCCAGATAAATGTTTTGTTTGTATATATTACGTCCTTTTGCCATTTAAACAGTCATTTAGTTAAAATACAGCAACAATTGATTCTATGAGTCCAGGGTTGAAACAATTATAGGGCTAGGAAAAGCTCCTTCTTGAACTTTTGCAAGCACATTCCATCATTATCTGCGAATGTGGGATAATTCTGAAGTTACTTTTATCCTTTATCCAAGCCAATATCACCTTAATGCGAAATTATTTGAAGTAAAGAACCAGAAAAAAAGATAGTGATTTGCATTTACTCAATACAATCTAGACGATTTGACATGTTACCTGCCCAAAAACCTGGATGTTGAAAAATTACGGAACAAAACATCGATGATGCCAGTTGTTCAGTTAAATTTTTGACTGCTGAAGAGAAGATTTTTTATTATTTTCTTATTTACATTTGTGTAAAACTCAGGGGAGGGGGTGTTTTAATCCCCGGGTGTCATGACATGAACAATATTGATAGACGACAACAAGAGAGATGAAGATTTATAAAGTTTTTCTTATATACTGCTTTGTAAAACTGATATGCACATGTCGGGTGAGCCATGCTGGGCCAGGGGTCATGGTTTAAATTGTAAATTCCAATCTCTTTCAGAAAGGAAATAATCAATTGAATAATTATACAGACAGTCTCAAAAAGCTATCTAAAGAGTGTCGACGTGAAGATAATTAAAATCTTTCTTGTGAACTGCTATTTATAACTAATAAGCCCCTTGGGCGGGCCATTAAAGGCCAAGCGGTCATGATTGAATTAATCTAAGTAGAGGAGCAGTAGATGATGCTACATACAAGTTATCAAAGCTCTGGGCAATATTGCTCCAGAGAAGAAGATTATTAAAGATTTCTTACACACTGCCATGTATAACTGATAAGCCCATAGGGTATGAATATTGTCGGCCAAGAGGTCATGAATTGAACAAACTTGGTAGAGGACCAGTAGATGATGCTACATTCCAAATATCAAACCCCTAGGCAATGTGGCTCCAGAAATTTCTAAATATTTCATTATATAAGTCTATCTAAAACTAATAAGCCACCTAGGGCAGGGCCATTTTAAACCCCGTTGTCATGATATGAACAACTTTGGCAGAGGATCAGAAAATGATGCTACATACCAAATACCAAAGCTTAAGGCCTTATATGGCTCTAGAAAAGAAGGTTTTAAAATATTGTCCTATATAAGGCTTTGTTAAACTGATAAGCCCAAGGGGCAGGGCCACTTGAGGTCAAAAAGTCATCATCCTATCAAAATTTGCAGAGTACCAATCGATGATGCTACATACCAAATATCAAAACTCTAGGTCAACTGAACCTTAAGAAGAAGATGTTTAAACCTTTTTCTATATAATAAAGCCAATGTAAAACTGATAAGCCTATAGGGCGGGGCCATTTTTGGCACAGCGGTCATGATTTTAACAAGATTGATAGAGGACCAATAGATGATGTTTCATACCAAATATCAAAGCTCTAGGCCTCATGGCTCTAGAGAAAAAGATTTTTAAATATTTTCCTATATAAGGCTATGTTAAACTGATAAGCCCCTAGGGCGGGGCCATTTAAGGCCCAAAGGTCATCATTTTATCAAAATTCGAAGAGGATCAATAGATAATGCTTCATACCAAAAATTAAAACTCTAGGTAAAAAGAATCTTTAGAAAACGAAGATTTTTGAACCCTTTTCTACATATTAAGGCAATGTAAAGCTGATAAGCCCCTAGGGCGGGGCCATTTTTAGTCAAGTGATCATGATTTTAACAAACTTGGTAGAGGACCAGTAGATGATGTTCCATACCAAACATCAAAGCTCTAGGCCTTATGGCTTCAGAGAAAAAGATTTCTAAATATTTTCCTATATAACGCTATGTTAAACTGATAAGCCCCTAGGGCGGGGCCATGTAAGGCCCAAAGGTCATCATCTTATCAAAATCTGATGAGGACTAACAGATGATGCTACATACCAAAAATCAGAGCTCTAGCTCAAATGGATCTTAAGAAAACGAAGATGTTTAAACCTTTTTATACATAATTATGCCAATGTAAACCTGATAAGCCCCGAGGGCGGGGCCATTTTTGGCGCAGCGGTCATGATTCTAACAAACGTGGTAGAGGACCAGTATACGATGCTACATACCAAATATCAAAGCTCTAGAACTTTTGGATCGAGAGGAAAATAGTTTGAAAGATTTTCTCTTATAGGCTATAATTTACTGATAAGCCCATCTTCAAAGTCCCATAACTCCGTAAAGCCCCAACGGAACTTTGCAATATTTCGTCTGCTTATGCCCTATATCCCAAGGTTCAAGAAAAACATAACCTTCAAAATTCCCCCGGGGGGGGGAGGCAAAAGTGTTCTTGGCTCATGGCCTATATGTTTACTTCCATCAATCAATCTCAGTAGTTAAACTTAGTCATTTTTACTCAAAATTCGAACTTAGAAATTTTTTACCCATTTTCGGACTTAGTCATTTTTACTCAGAATTCGAAATTAGTCATTTTTACTCAGAATTCGAACTTAGAAAATTTTTGACCCATTTTCAAAAATTCGAACTTAGAAAATTTTCAATCTATTTTCGGACTTAGAAATTTTCAGGGCATTTTTTTCTTATTTCTTGCCCTAACTTAAGAACTTATAACTTATATAACATTTTTTCAACTTTTTACCCAGGACCTGCGGACTTAGTCGTTTTTTAAACAATTTTTCCAACTTTTTGCCCAGAAACCTATGGACTTTTCATTTTCAACGATTTTTGTCCCCAGAGTGCTCTACCATCCCCGGCCTAGGAGAGGACCCTGGGACAAAACAATCATGGGTTTTGTCCCAGGGTCCTCTCCTTTACTACTCCCGCTGGGTTTACAGTTTAATTGGTCCAATAGAACGTGGTCGATATACAACAGGTTGATAATCGTGTAAAACTTGTTGTATACTGCAAAATCTGGGTCCAAATTACAGAAAAAGGTTTTTAGGTGTGTACTCCAGCGGCGTGAAGATAAAGGATTTAATTGTGGAGTAAGCGATTGATCAACTCTTTGGGGACTGCTTTCTCAACAAATAGGTAACACACCAAATAAACCGAAATAAATAGGAAATTTGTTAAAAAATGGACACATTTCATTTTCGTTCCAAATTATTCAAATGGGTATTTATAAATGAATAATGAGGATATTAAAATGAACACAGAGTCCTTTCTTGTTTTCTGTTTACGCATACGCTTGATTTTCTTGTCCTTGCGTTAAGAGCCTCGTTTTGGTTTATCTGAAAACGAGGCGTGATTAGGGTCTATGATGGGCCAGGCATCCAGGCTGTCTACACTTTTGCTCGTACTTTGCTTCTTTGAATGGCCATATGTGTATTTTAATGTTTTGAGGCTATTTTTTTGTTTTTATATGTATAGAAATGTATATGTATATGGATGAGACATTTATAAAGATTATATACTAGGACAATAACCCACAGGAAAATTACCCACTGGACAATTACCCACCAAATGTTTTGATTAAATCATAATGATTTCAACAATGTTTAGAATTTTTTGGAATTATATATCATTTAAAATGATTATCTACACATTTGTTATCTCTTTTGAATTTAATGCATTGTTGCCAGTTTTCCTATTCAATTACATTAAAAGGGTCAAATAACAAACTTTGGCTGTCACAAGGATTAAGGGTCTTGATGCAAATAAACACCAATCTATCACATTTGCACCATATGATCTAGTCACACCCTTTCTTATTTAGCCGATCGAGAGATAGTGAGATAGTGTAATTAACCATTGGCCATCCGGGGTCAATGGTTTACATATCACAGATTTCTAGATGGTGTCGTGTGCTTAAATTTGTTATAGAAAAGTACTTAATATTGACAAGATAGTTACAGAATTTAGGAAGGCGTGTTAATCTTTCAAAGTTAGAGTAAAACGGTGTTTTAAAAGACGAGATATGACAAGACAAGAATATATCTGGAAATCGTTTGATAAGCAATATATGTTAGAATAGTATTAATTCTGATATCAAATTCTTGAGATCTAAATGTGTCCAAATCAGTTCATTCTTAGTTCATGCGTTGACCCTCTTCTTGATGACTTCGTCAACTAAACTAGGTTCTTATATTTAATCAGACTTTCAAACGACACTAAATAAGCTTATAGCTACAATGTTTAATACTAATTATAATTGATTTTGTAAGCTTCATATGATTTTGTCAAAACGAAAAATAAAGGTGTTTAATTTGTTGAGAAGCTTGGCTTTTGATTATTATTGGAAAAGAAAAATCACGTTCTTCTTTCCTTGTTTGTTGTTTAACTTATGACTGCATAAAGGGAATAAATACAGATGCCGTTTCGTTGATATACCAAAACTCTTGTCGGTGGGACTCTTATCTTTATTGCCTGTTAATTGAATTCGTGATTGTTTAACCAGAGATAAGTGAAACCCTTTACCCTTACCTTTGTGTGTCGTTGAATTTGATTAAAAAGAAGATGTTTTTCACATTTTTATGATGTTTTTCTCTCTTCGAAGTGGCCTATTAACACTTCACAAGCCTCAAATTCAAGCATCGAAGGACATAACATGATATGTAAGATTGATTAGTGGAGATATATGTTTCCAATTTGTTTCCATTCAATTTGTTTCGTGTGTGATTTAAAACTCATTTGAATATATAAACAATATTTTTGGTAGAATTCATTCAGAGAGAACCACTAAAGATTATTTTACAAAAGATATTAATTTAATCTAATGTTTTGAATCCCAATATTTAAATCCAACAAAATCCATTTAAGTGCAATCAATTTATAAAAATTGAGTATTGTATGAAAATTGTAAAAGGTAAAGGCTATCCTGGATAAAGGATGGAAAAGGGTAAAAAAGGGTAAATGCACAATTCAAACGCCATCTTTTCATAATAGACGAGTGGCAATCCGTAAGCCAGAACCCCAGGCTATGAAAAGGCCTATACCTCCTGTAGATCCACACGATTATCTTTATTTAAACTGTCACCAAACAATAATGACATTTGACCAGTTTGTTGCAGACGACTCTGAAAAACATTCCCATAATGTTTTCTGTCCTATCTGAAAATCATTTTTCAACTTCATCATATTTTAAAATGTCGTCTACAAACTTTTTCAATTTGGGACATTCGAGAATTTGGCGTATGATAAAGGATGAAATTAGCTGACCTTTCATCGGTTCATGGAGATCTGTCTATTCTTATACCAAACATGCATTACATGCACAATATACATGTACCCTCGTTTATCAGTTTTTACAACAGGGCACGTTTGTTTAAGCATTTATCTCGTATTTGACATGTTTGATTAGTTGACATGTTTTAACCCTTAGAATGCTGTGTAGTTTTCTAAAAGTAGATTTGCGTGTCTTCTGCTTTCCAAAAACCTTAAATATCTGCTTATCTTTTATGCCGAAAGATACCTAGAGTAGCAAACAGGTTAGAACACAGGCCATTCACCAATTAACTTGGCGGCTGGCCTGGATCTAACCTGTTTGCATAAGCATGGCTTTGGTTCCAGTACTGTAAGGGTTAACATGTTTAGCAGGTAATCTAACTTGCAATGTTATCCGGGTTATCCGGTAGCTTCCATTTGAAGAATATTTTCGTGTCGAGGTATAAAACCCAGGTTAGATAAAGGAATGAGTCACAGGCGATAAGGCTACTCATAGCAAGTACATATCCTTGTTCATCGATACATGATGCATGTATAACAGTGGTAAATGTAAGGTAAAGGTTTTGTTTGTTATAGTTTCATCCTTATTGAAAGGGCCAGCCCGTTTGGCTTATGAGACACTTTTCACTTATTGTACCATGAACATCCCAACTTCTATCACTATGCCAGGCGCCAAGCGGATATAAGTCGGTAACCATTATATTTAACTATATCGCGGCTCAAGAACCGGTCATTTCGGAACAGTGCGAAAAGGTCTTTTTAATAAAACTATAGCGGAACAGAACCTGTATCAGTAATACAATAAGAAACATTTATCTACTTGCCTCACAACTTATACGATGGTGGCGTTTTTGCTTAACGAATGGCATATCACAAATCGCATTGCAATTGTAAGAAAAATGAGAAACAGTACTAAAATGCGGGAACTACAATCAAAGCATTACAGTATGAAAGCATTGTCCCTTCAAAATGGTAGAATGATTGCACCAGGAATGTTGGAAAGTTGATTTTATTACTACAGAACGGAAACACTGACTCCAATAGTAAAGTTTAAAACCTGGATCTAAATTATCTCTGTATGCACCTATTATGTTCAAATAACTGAGTCTGAAACTTTGGTTCATGGCTACAGTGCTTACATATTCAGTGTTTGATAAGTATTTCAATCAGAAGTTAGAGACATAGAAACAATATTATATAACCTTTGCATTTTATTAGCCCATCAGAAACATAAGACAATCGGGGTTTGACACTAATGTATAGATACTAATATTTCAATATGTGTGGTATGGTGTGAAATTGAAAAAAGTAGCGTGCCTTATTATCTTACAAAAAGTAGTGCATTAGGATGAAATCGAAACATATAGCGTGCCTTATAACCTAACAAAAATAATGCATTAGGATGAAATCGAAACATATAGCGTGTCTTATTATCTCACAAAAAGTAGTGCATTAGGATGAAATCGAAACATATAGCGTGCCTTATAACCTAACAAAAATAATGCATTAGGATGAAATCGAAACATATAGCGTGTCTTATTATCTCACAAAAAATAATGCATTAGGATGAAATCGAAACATATAGCGTGCCTTATTATCTCACAAAAAAAGTGCATAAGAATGAAATCGAAACATAAAGCGTGCCTTATAACCTTATAAAAAATAATGCATAAGGATGAATCGAAACATATAGCGTACCTTATTATCTCGAAAAAAGGAGTGCATTGGTGTGGATCGAAACAAATAGCGTGCCTTATTACCTCACAAAAAATTGCAAAAGGATGAAATCGAAACATATAGCGTGCCTTATAACCTCATAAAAAATAATGCATAAGGATGAAATCGAAACATATAGCGTGCCTTATTATCTCACAAAAAAAATAATGCATAAGGATGAAATCAAAACATATAGCGTGCCTTAATATCTCACAAAAAATAATAATACATCAGGATGAAATCGAAACATAAAGCGTGCCTTATAATCTTACAGAAAAGAATGCATTAGGATGAAATCGAATCATATAGCGTGCCTTATAACCTTACAAAACATAATGCATAATGATGAAATCGAAATATAAAGCGTGTCTTATTACCTCACAAAAAGTGGTGCATTAGGATGAAATCTAAACATATAGCGTGCCTTATAATCTTACAAAAAATAATGCATAAGGATGAAATCGAAACATATAGCGTACCTTATTATCTCACAAGAAATAGTGCATTGGTGTGGAATCGAAACATAAACCTGCCTTATAACCTTACAAATCATAATGCATAAGGATGAAATCGAAACACAAAGCGTGTCTTATTACCTCACAAAAAATGGTGCATTAGGATGAAATCGAAACATATAGCGTGTCTTATAATCTTACAAAACATAATGCATAAGATTGAAATCGAAACATATAGCGTGCCTTATTATCTCACAAGAAATAGTGCATTGGTGTGGAATCGAAACTAATAGCGTGCCTTATAACCTTACAAAAAATAATGCATCGGGATGAAATCGAAACTTATAGCGTGCCTTATTATCTCACAAAAAGTAGTTCATTGGTGTGGAATCGAGACATATAGCGTGCCGTATAATCTGACAAAAAATAATGCATTAGGATGAAATCGAAACATATAGCGTGTCTTATCATCTCACAAAAAAGTAGTGCATTAGGATGAAATCGAAACATATAGCGTGCCTTATAACCCTCCAAAAATAATGCATAGGGATGAAATCGAAACATATAGCGTGCCTTATAATCTTACCAAAAAATAGTGCATTAGGATGAAATCGAAACATTTGGCATGTCCTATAATCTCACAAAAAGTAGTGCATTGGTGTGGAATCGAAACATATGAATATGCATGATAACTGCGTTTAAAAGTAACCCATTGATGGGCTCTGGTAAGCCATGAGCTCTGGTATGATAACGTTAGTATCGCATATGTGTGGTGTGGTGAGAAATCCAAACCAATGATCTGAAAAATAACGTGAGAACCCACTAGTTTGGTGTCATTAACACGTTACCCTTTTATGTGTAACCCATTCATATGCTATCCATTAATGTGTAACCAAAAAGGAAACAATCAAAATTCAAATACCCTTCCTAGCCTGGGCTCTGGGCCCGTAGGTATACCCCACACTAGGGGTCACTACCTATGCGGCCGCCTACTCGGATTGATGAAAGGTTGCAAGGCAGACCCCGTTACTCACGGGAATCGAGCCAACGACCCTTGTGTCCGTAGGCCGACGCTCTACCACTGGTTATCCATATAAACTGTAATCAGACCGTAAATATGACATGCATCTCGTGATGTATATCTTATTACATTATTATGTACTAACAGATTCGTCACTCGAGCTAACATCAGCCACATCGCCACCAAGTCGTGTTCGGTAAGGACAGCAACAAGCATGTCATATCCGGCCTATCTACACAAGGTTTTGAGCAACAATTCGACTGATCGCTATGCCATCGAGTACGACATCTTCTTTTCCAATCACCTTTCACACGGCCTCATCGCTCTGGGCCGCCTTGGTGCCTCCGAGGAGAGACTTGATCGGTTCGTGAAGTGAACATCCTACCGAGGCGGACAAGTCGGAAACCAGTGACGTGGAAAAGATTCAAGCCCTGCTAGGGAAGGAGAGGTCCTTCTTTGCCATATTGCGCTATTACGACAACTTACTGGATACCAAATATGGAGTCCGAATGATCCAGACGTAGATATTTCACTCTACGTCTGGATGCATTCGATATAAAACGCAGTTACAGCTTGGATCATCCGAGTTAGGCTGGGCAACGCTCTACCACACCACAATGGTGAAGACGATGAACTCGGTTGCGCAACTTCCGGTTTAGCGTTTTAAGGGT
The DNA here is from genome assembly GCA_947846245.1 of Cerastoderma edule. Taxonomy (NCBI): domain Eukaryota; kingdom Metazoa; phylum Mollusca; class Bivalvia; order Cardiida; family Cardiidae; genus Cerastoderma; species Cerastoderma edule. The sequence continues at coordinate 15,036,920 of OX401407.1, read as the reverse complement.
AGGGGTTTGCAACTTTCTGCATTTTCAGACCAGAAATCAAAACTCTTAAAAAACACGATTCTTCCCTTATTGAATACAACCGCCCAATCTCCCATGCAGAGTTATCGTCCCCCGGATACTACCTCTGCAACGGGCTCACGCCATCTTTGCCACGAATCGTGGCAAACTCTGTAATATTGCGATCCAAACTATTATATGCATACAATTAAGTAAAGCACTATATGAATAAGTCAAAATTACCTTTTCTTTATCCATACAGTAGAAATTGAATATGTATTTCACTGAATTTTGCTAGAACTATTTAAAAGCCTTTTTACGCTACTAAAAATCAATCCGCGGAATGTTTACATTTTTGGTCTCCCGCTCGATCTATAATAAATCTTGGTTATCGCACAGTTTGGATACCAGTGATGTAAACAAAAAAGATGTAGAATTTTGGGAACGATGTCTTTACTTTACAACTGTGTTTTTACAGATTTTGCCACTTGCAAGGATTAACATCAAAGTATGTGTTATCATTGTCTTTGGAATAAGGCAAAAGCTTCTTAAATGGCACATTTTAATCCTCTGAATGGGCGCAGATCGCTTCAAATCGATGTTCTGAAAACTTCCACGAATGTAAGATAACGATGAGTTGGTGCTTTAAAAAAAGTACTTCCAAATAACCCCAAATAAGCTTCACATGCTATGAAATGAGAGCTGAATGAGTTAAAAACGAGTTGCAAAGAAGACACAAATTGAAGGCTGTCAGTATTTGAAACAAAATGGATATTTTGATGATGTGTTCATGGTTTGTGGGGCCACAGGAAAGCCATGAGCATAGAGACAAAGATGAGAGGAAAGAACTCTTTGGAATAAACTGCAAGTACCTTTTTCTAACTGTGCTTGTGTTTTATTGTATATAATACATGGTTTACCAGTACATTTATGATGTATGTATGCTCATACTTTGTGCAAAAGAATAGGCAAACCATTAATGATTCTGAAGAAATAAGAAAGCTGTACACCCTTGGTTCTCCCCTCTATAAAAGTGCCACAGCTGTTAATCTTCGTGGGGGATAGGGCTGGGGGTGGCGAGGATGAGGGGGAGTGAGGATGCGGTTATTTTAAAACGGATCGATGGATCAAGGCAAATTTATGCTTGATTTAGTGCACTTTGGGGCATTTTAGTAAAGTGGTAAAACCTCCAACAATAGTGAGAAAAGCATTGTAATAAAACTAACAAATGACTGACAGATTGTCAAATTATATCATATCCCTTTTTCAAACTGATTTCTACCCTTTTCAACGTAACAAATGTTATCTTTAGTTGCTTACTATTTGGATAATTTTCACTGTTCATATCTGAGAGAATTGGTCGATGCTTCTGTTAATTGTAATTTGAACATAACGTAGCATTTAGTTTATCAATTCAGATGTCCTAATATTTTCTCACAATGCTAAGATACAAGAGACTGATAAAACATTCCATATTTGATTCATTCAATGCAGAAAAAGAATTTAATTGATTACCATGATATAAATTTGTAATAAGAAGAGGGACTCAATTAGAAAGTGGGCCTTAAGCATAAATCTCTTGGATGAAAGAGTAAGTTGTTAATGATAACCAGATTTTTTTTAATCAAAATGCTTTCAAAATCATGAAAATGGGTCACATTTTTGAAGCATTGTTATAACTTAATAAATCATGAATTGTATGTAATTTCAGAATATTTGGCTGAACTGTATAATGAGCAAGTTTAATTAGTTATTATCAACCTCTCTTATGAAAAAAATGATAGAAAGAATTGATAATTGATAGGTTTAAGGTGGCCAGTAATATGATTCTTTTAGTGTATAGGATGGTCTAAGGTACATATTCTGTAGATATTTGTTACCGGTAAATGAAGAGTAACAATTAACGATTAACAATTTTCATTTAAGATTTTCACTCTACTTCTTCATATGATTTGAATTTTACATACAGATAGCAGCTATAGTTGAATGAACAATAATCATGCTTTGCATCAAAATTCATCAAAGTTTTTATAACTGCTAAGCAATGTCAAAACAATTATGACAACAGTTTATTTCTTAAGTTTCTTTCATAAATACTTATAACAAATTCACAATAAGTAACTAAATGATGATTCCATGAATGCAGGGAGCATCCCCAGATATGGTTATAATTGCTACTTAGTTTTCAAACAGTTGCTTGTTAATAGGAACTTAAATGACAGATTGTAAGTGTTTCTTTTATAATACAAAATGTTCTCTATGAATAATCTTTTAAGACAAAAATATACATGAGTGTCTTATTATCATTACGGCATACAACAATCAAAATCTTTAAAAGACAAGTTTTCATCATGAAAATATTACTGTTTAATGATTTGATGATGAAATATTGAATTAACAAATAAGCTGAACTGTTGTTTGTTAAAAACCTTGTCTAGTTGATACATAATGGTTTGCATTCATTATATTTCAAGAAAGATGATGTCAGAACAGTGTTCATAAAAGTTGACAGCCTTTCAACCATAAATATTATTTGCTGTATAAAATGGAAAAGTAACTAAAGCAAAATTACTCTACCAAATACAGATTCACCTGAGGATCACCAAATAAATAGAATGTGCATTATCAAAGTATGATTGAATAATATGGTGTAGGTGAAGAGATAAGATAGGAACTTTCTTATCAGTAAAACTAGTTAATGAAAAGCTGAGTTTGATCTGAATAAAATAACGCTTGGATCTGTTTGATGATTAGATCTGGTTAATAGTTCATTTGTTCGTTCTAATGTCTCAAATGAGTACCCACAACATAGGATTTAAAGAATCAATAATTGCTGAATATGCCTTTTATCTGGACATCTCCTTCACCCATTCCTCCATGTAAAATTTGTGACTTGATTAATTTGAAAGCAAAAGCCGATGTTAGAAAATGGTTTTAAAGCAACTAACTTAGAGAGTTGTGTTTTGGGTGAGATAAACATTATTAATTTGATATGAAAAGGACAATCTCACAGATTGATATCTTTAACTTTTAAGAAAAAATTGTCTTCTTCATTTGAAATGACAACATATTTTCTAAAGTAATATAAGACTAGATTATTGACAGCTTTCTAACCCCAATCATAATTATTTAGACAAGATAAAAAACATTTACTTTTTATTTACAAACCATTTAAATTGGTGTTTCTCTAAACAACAATCTAAACTTCAATGACATTTAAACATTTTGTTGCAGACTACTCTGGAAACATTGTGGGAAAAGGGGAAATTGCTCTTATTGAGCAATTTCCACTTTTCAAGCAATGTTTTCTGCCTTATCAGAAGATTATTTTCACTATCATCACATTTTGAAATGTCCCCTGCAAACTCTTTCAATTTGGGACAGTCGAAATTTTAGCGTTTGGTAAAGGGTTAATCCTTTCCCAAACAATAATGACATTTGACCACTTTGTTGCAGACGACTTTAGAAAACATTGTGGGAAAAGAAGAAATTGATTGTAACAAGCAATTTTTCCTTTTCCCATAAGGTTTTCTGCTCTTTCTGAAGAATATTTTTCAATTTCTTTACATTTTGAAATGTCGTCTGCAATCTCTTTCAATTTGAAACAGTCAAAAATTTGTTGTTTGGGAAAGGGTTAAACGGTTTGCAGTATCAACAATATACATGCACACTGTAGATGTTCTTTATAATCTTTTCTAAACAGTTAAGAATGGTATTGGAAAGCTGTCAATAATCTAGTCTTCTGTTAACTTAGAAATTTATATTTTCATTTTATTGAAAGAAAACTTCTTATTTTAAATTGTTAAAATCACAACATGTGGGATAATCCTTTCAATTAAGTCTATTCAGGCTTAACAGTATGATCTATGGCACTTATTAGTATTGTCAAGGTCTGAATTGACTGAAGGAAGATTTAAACTCGACATGAAGAGGGTGGTTCTATTTGTTGTTGAGATCGTCGCCAATAATCTTGATACATTGGCTTTTCTTGAGAACGTTTCATTCTGACTGACGACTCATTTGTTAAACAACGTGGAGGTTTGATTTGTTTTGATCGAGGGGGCGGGTTTCGAGTCGTATGGAGCGTCGCCTCAATTCTACTCAATAAGCTGTTACGCTTCAAATGTAAGCTGCTTTGTGTGTAAATAAATGTCTTTATTCTATTTTTACTGTCCTATCCTATCTATCTTTATATTGTGATACGACTAAAGAGACTTTCGTCTAACTTCTTAATTGATCTGAGCGTTAGTTTGGAGCTCGCTTTTTGCAAGCCGCTAGATGCTGTATACTACTACACCCCTACACGTCAGTTTAGGCCACGTGACCACGCCGGAAAAGGGGGACTATTTTCTGAGCCCGTCACAGAGATAAATGTTGGAGCGTAGCGGGAACCAATTTACTCTGGTAGAGATTGACAACCGCCTATAGGTACATTTTTAGTTTTGTACTCTGGATTTGGCTGAGAGTTCGTGAATTTTCCTTGGAGAAGGAACCCAAAAATACATCCTCCCGACACCCTTTTCGCAAAACCAGTAAATTATTTTGCAATTTCGCATTTTATGTCGAGGTAAATGGGTGTTTTGATAAGAGAAGATACTCAAAACTACCAAGTTGTTCAATCCTTATTTAATCCATCCGCCTATAGGTTAAGTTTCAGTTTTGAACTCTGGAATTGGCTGGGATTTCGTATTTTTTTCATGGGAGAAGGAACTCAAAAATACATACTCCCGATACCCCGTTCGCACAACAATAAGGTAACATGCAATTTACCATTTTATGTCAAGGTAAACAGATAAGCTGATAACTAATGATACTCAAAACTACCAAGTGGTAACATTTGATGCACAATCGGTTTGTTTGGATAAATTCAAAATTGAACTTTGAGAGAGAGAAAGGGGGTGAGAGAGAGAGAGAGAGAGAGAGAGAGA
>OX401407.1:14983315-15031495 GCA_947846245.1 Cerastoderma edule | reverse complement strand
CCTCCCTCCCTCCCGACCGACCGACCGACCTCCCGACCTCCCGACCTCCCGACCTTCCGACCTCCCTCCCTCCCGACCTCCCGACCTCCCGACCTCCCGATCTCCCGACCTCCCTCCCTCCCGACCTCCCGACCTCCCGAGGAAAGGTTTGTTAAGTAGGGGATTATCTTCTTTTTTTATCATCATCATTATCATAATCATCATTATCATCATCATTACTTTTATCATCATCATTATCATTATCAACATCATCATCGTCATTATTATTATCATCATCATCAATGTTATAATTATAACAAGTGCTTATTTATTGAATAACTAACTCATTTTTTTCTTCACGTTTCTCAACAGTTTATTAAGAAAAATCTACTTATCTTATAAATCATTGTTTTAAATAAAGAAATAAAGAATTAAACACTTATTTCTATTCAATATTCCACATTATGAAAACCTAAGCAGAATGACATGTTTTTTACTTAAGACTTCAAATATATTTTTTGAATTTTGGATGGTTTTTCTTAGACGATTAGGGGATTTTTTTTTAATTTGCACCTTATATATAGATTAATATATGTAAGAATGACTTGCAGCAGGGAATATTATAGTTCCTCTGTAGTATATCATCATCTTCATAGTATATCATCATCATCATCATCCATTTTATGAATATAACAAGTGCTAATTCATTGAATAACTAACTCATTATTTTGTGTATATTTCTTAACAGGCGATCAAGAAAAATCTACTAATCATGTAAATCATTGTTTTAGATAAAGAAAACTATATCCAAACACTTATTCCTTATCAGTTTTCTACATTATGAGAAACCGAAGGGTTGGGGTATTACGTAATCTGGCCACTCGAATGCCCTTATCAAGTAATATACAGGAAATTTGAACCATACTGTGGAACTGGTGAAGTGACGTCACTCCGCTGGGAACCTAGTATGTCATCTATTAATAGGTTTGGGAAAAACCTCTAGATTATTCAAATCGACACATAGCCACCACAGTTGCTTTACATATAAATAAGTTTACAATCAACAATCGTTGCCTGACTACGTTCATTACACGCAAACGGAAATGTTTCGAAAATTACTGCTCGTTGTTTTCTTTGTGTTTTTTCCAATCTATGTATCCAGAGAGGACGGAAACATTCCACAGCGAAAGATGAGTTTCGTGCGACAAGTCCCATCTTTGATAACGGGGATTTTGTCGATGTGTGCGCTCAGTGGACAGAAAAAGAAAATGTTTTACGTGTTTTTGACGGTATTATTCATCACAGTAGACGTCACTATTCTGTGCATGTATGCTCATGATTCCAGACAGAAATCTTACGAATCTCCGTACACGAAACGCCTTTCTTATGGCACTAAATCCGCTCGTGTGGACGATAAAGGAAAAGGGCCTACGTTCGATACGGGATGCAATGGGTTGAAGGCACGGGATTTGCATGACAGCTTCAACGTGAACGACGCCTTACACAACGATCCAATCTTTTTGTCAGGGTTGAAGAAAGATAAACATGCTTACAGACCCCTGAGCAGGACTTTAAAGGGGAACCAAAGCAAACTACCCTGGTACTTAGACCTAGAAAGTAACTTCCATCAGAACTCAACACATCACGTCTATCCATTCACGCTGAATCATTATTTTGATGAAGTCCTACAGAACAATCCCCGAAGCGTGTTGATGAAGTACGAGTGGGCTAGATTTGCCTCGTACAACAAGTTCCCTCTGGACTCGCCCGCTCGGCCAGTTCGTCTCGCTCAGGCCGGATTTTACTACAAGGAACAGGGCGATGCTGTGGAGTGTTTCTCCTGTAATGTGACCTATGGGAACTGGCAAGAAGGCGACGACCCCTCGTCAATCCACAAACATATCAGCCCTCATTGCGCGTTCGTTACCGGCGAGGATCGAACCAACGTCCCAATCCACGAAAACAGGGGCGTTCCCGGCCCCCAGAGCGAGGATCCCGGTGCTGTGGCCGCCCCCACGACGGTGAGCACAGATGGCGCAGCGGTGAAGAAGGGTACCAGTAACATCGAGGTGAAACAGCATTGTGGTTTTGGCGGGAAGAACGATTATTCGTTCAGGGAGCAGGGAGCCAAACACCCGGATTACGCAGACGGAAGGAAACGCATGGAGAGTTTTAAAGATTGGCCATGCAGCCACATTGTGTCGAAAGAGGACCTCGTAGCCGCGGGGTTCGCATACGCCGGTAAGTTAGCGGAAGCTGCCGGACTATCGCATTCGGAACTGCTCGGGTATTTCCGTGAGCTGAGAAATACATCTCGGATATAAGTGTAGGGTTACAATATTTCGGGTCATAAAATCGTCCCGGCTTATAATACATTTCCTATAAGCCTTGACGTTAAGTTGTTTAATGACGTAAGACTTGCGAGAAACAATATGGCGTCATTCCTATTGTTTCACAGTGGTTTTCATTGAATACACCTGATGTGTTCTGGTTGGGGACATTGTCGTTGAATGGAATCGAATATCCAATCGGAACTACGCGCGTATTTCTGGTAGTTCCGTCAGCTGAGAAATACACCACGGATATACACATTTCCTATACGCTTTCATGTTAAGAATTTCAATGTATATGGAAGTGTTTAACATCATTCTAAATCATATTTATCTGTTACTCATGCGTAATACTGCCATTATAAGTTGTGAAATATATAATTGATTCCTTTATTAAAATAAATGACTATTTAGATTGCAAGTTTAAGAACTATATTTGGAAACGAAAGTACAATGCCGTAAGCTTCGCGAGAAACAATATAGCGGCATCCCTACTTTTTCAGAGGCGTTTTCATTGGACAAACCCGATGTGTTCAGATTGAGGCTATCGTCGTTGAACTGAATCGAATATCATGTCCTTGTACGAAGTAGTTTTCGTTAATCCCGAATATTCGTAACAAAGATGTCAATATGTCGACTCAATGGATTACCCCCAAGGGAGAGAAACACCTTCGTATTTTTCCAACTATACATGAATTGCACCATTCACACGGGCTTGAATTCAACTACCAATTCTATGTTGATGATATTAACTACCAATTCTATGTTGATGAATTTAACTACCAATTCTATGTTGATGAATTTAACTACCAATTCTATGTTGATCCTGTTCAGCGGTCTACGCCATCAGTAACGTCAGACCCCTGTTCTACAACGCATCACAGCGCGAACTCGTTTTTTGTGTACTTACGCACCGCATCACAGTAGAAACATACGTAAGGAAATAGTATTTTAAGTATAACCCCAGGAATAAGACGTGTAACCTACAACACAGGTTACTTTCACATTTGAATCAATATCCTGTTAGCGAAAAGAAAAAGGTACATGGGTTTTTCGTAGAAGAAAAATATATGTGCAAACGTGCGCCTGACGGTTTGACACATATAACATACTTATATCGATAGTAAGTTACATGGATTTGGGCGTTATTCTTTGATTGTGTGTGGCACCAACTGTGTTTCTCCTCTCATGTTCAGAACCAATTTGCGATCATTATGGCAAAAGAAGGAATCGATTGATGTATGTATTTTTTCCTCATAGTTTTTGACATAGTGAAAAAGGTGTTTCAGAGTTTTTATATTTGTCGGTAACTTTCCGTTTCAATTTCGACCAGTCTCAAAGATAATATAGAAGGTAACGAGTTTAAACTTGACATATCGCTTGATATACATTGCTTATACTTAAAACATGTTGTGACGCGTTTTTATTTAAGCTTTGTTTTTTCGACGCTTATTTAAACACTAAAACAAAATAAGTAAAACATAGACTATTAATTAAAAAAAAAAATCTCCTGCGGCGGGAAGCATCGCTTCTGATCGGATGGTGTGTAATTACACATATCCAATCCATGACGAGATGCGTTACCAGCTGTTGAATGTTTATTCGCAATTTTCTTATCGTTGTGCTTCTGTCGGCTTACCCTCCTTAACCCTTTCCCAAACAATAACGACATTTGACTACTTTGTTGCAGACGACTTTAGAAAACATTGTGGGAAAAGGAGACGAGCAATTTCTCCTTTTCCCACAAGGTTTTTTGCTCTATCTGAAGAATATCTTTCAATTACATCACATTTTGAAATTTCGTCTGCAAACTCTTTCAATTTGGGACAATCGAAAGTTTGTTGTTTGGGAAAGGGTTAATGGAACATCCAGTTGTAGACGGTCTTCCGCTTCTTGGATAAAATAAATTGAATTTCGCCCGCTTTAGAAATCTGACCAACATTTGTAAACAATAGCTATCCAATGAAAACGTTTCTCGGATTACGAAAATACCCGAGTAGTTACAATTGTACTTTGCCACGTTGCCAAGTTTGACAAATATGAATACGATTGGTTTATAGATTTAAACATTTGGGTTTATCGTGTACGGTTTCCCAAGAAGTGATTTATTTCATGGAATCCCAAAAATATTTCGCAATATTCCCCTAGTCTGGAGTTCCTTCCCCTATCACTACGTAATCAGCAAAATCGGGAACCAGACTAAATATTCCCCTTGAAACATGACCAGCAGGTTAGTAGGTCAATACTCGATAACATGAATACACTTATAAATACTCCGTATAGTTCAGCCTGGTGCAAATAGTCGGTGTTTACGTGGCAGTCGACAATCCAGATTTTGGTGAGCACAATGGGTGTTGGTAGTCACGGCAATGTCTCCTTTCTGCTACACTATTGTGATTCCCTATTAATGTCAGAAGTCTTATATTCGAATTGCATAGGAACCGTCTTAGCAAGTCGGATCTCAAATTATTGTGAAAGTCAAACACTATTCTTTGGATGCGAATCATTTTTTTCTGAAGACATAGTACTGGTTGGAATTAAGGAAACATGCAGTAATGAGTTGTTACCGCTGTATTACCGAAATAATTGTTGAAATCGGTTAAAATCCAACTCAAGCAACTCAAATGTATTTTAAAAGACACGCAAATTGCCTATCAATCTCTCTCCTTTACAGTGGGTCTCATACTTGCATGCATAACAGGTAATCCAAATGCCATTTTTCATGTGCGCGAGTGTTAGGTATCACTATATGATATACATTCCATTTTTCAGGCGTGGATGACTGTGTCCGATGTTTTTACTGCGGTCTCGGGTTGAGGAACTGGGAGGTCGGAGACGGACCGTGGGAGGAGCACGCCCGATGGGCCCAAAAGTGCCAGTACGTTCTCGAGAAGAAGGGCGTAGAGTTCGTCAGACAGCATGCAACAGAACCCGACAATATTCCGTGTACTCGACCAAAGCCCGCAGCGCCATCAGCGACATCCAACGTCCCCAAGAAACAACCTTCTAGAGACGTTCCAGCAAAATCAAATAAACATGAACTGAAAAAACAGGAGACGAATCAAAGCACAAATGTAAGTTTCCACGTAAGTTAACGTACTAGATCATTGAGAACTATTGACATCGTAAACATTAATAAAGAGATTTAAAAAAGAAAATGAACATTTACCGATACAACAAAAACAATGTTACGTAATACAAACAACTCAGTAAGTCGGTTGCCTAGGATATCGCATTGCGTTCGACAGGTACGCTTTGCACAAACGCGGTCTGAAAAATATTTTAATAATATAATAGAAAAATGTCATTCTGCTTAGGTTTTCATAATGTGGAATATTGAATAGAAATAAGTGTTTAATTCTTGATTTCTTTTTTTAAAACAATGATTTATAAGATAAGTAAATTTTTCTTAATAAACTGTTAAGAAACATGAAGAAAATAATGAGCTAGTTATTCGATAAATTAGCACTTGTTATAGTTATAACATTGATGATGATGATAATAATAAAGATAACAATAATGATGATGATGATGATGATGAGTATGATATACTACAGAGGAACTTTAACCATTCTGTAAGCCATAATTACATATATTGATCTTTATATAAGGCACCAATTTTTAAAAAAAAAAAGATAATCCCCTACTAAACAAACCTTTCCAACTTCAAAAAAAAATATATTTAAAGCCTAATTTTTTTTTATTATTGATTTTGTTGCTAAAATGTCCTCTATAAAATAATTGGTCAAAAGAAACCTTTTAGTTTGACACAGTGCTATACATGGTGTGACGTAATCCCCATTAATTATCACAGCTGGTCATCACCCCGGGTGGGCATCTGGTTATTGGTTTTGGGGGGGGTCACTTAAAGAAGGACTAAACTAGGCCTTTAAAGGCCTAGTCTTTGGAATGTCTGGTATCTTATCTCCCACTGGGCACCCTACAGGGCAACAATACAGTTCCACAGCATGGAGCAAATTTCCTGTATAATACTTGATAAGAAATGGGGCATTTCAGTGGTCAGATTACGTAATACCCCAACCCTTCGGTTTCTCATAATGTAGAAAATTGATAAGAAATAAGTGTTTGTATATAGTTTTCTTTATCCAAAACAATGATTTACATAATTAGTAGATTTTTCTTGATAAACTGATAAGAAATATGAACAAAATAATGATTTAGTTATTCAATGAATTAGCAATTGTTATAATCATAAAATGGATGATGATGATGATAATGAAGATGATGATAAACTATGAAGATGATGATATACTGCAGAGGAACTATAATATTCCCTGCTGCAAGTCATTCTTATATAAATTAATCTATATATAAGGCGCAAATTTAAAAAAAAATCCCCTAATCGTCTAAGAAAAAACATCCAAAATTCAAAAAATATATTAATAATATAATAAAAAAAAATGTCATTCTGCTTAGGCTTTCATAATGTGGAATATTGAATAGAAATAAGTGTTTAATTCTTGATTTCTTTATTTAAAACAATGATTTATAAGATAAATAAATATTTTTTTCTTAATAAACTGGTAAGAAACATGAAGAAAATAATTAGTTAGTTATTCAATAAATTAGCACTTGTTATAAATATAACATTGATGATGATGATAATAATAAAGATAACAATAATGATGATGATGATGATGATGAGTATGATATACTAGAGAGGAACTTTAACCATTCTGTAAGCCATAATTACATATATTGATCTTTATATAAGGCACCAATAAAAAAAAAGATAATCCCCTACTAAAAAAACCTTTCCAACTTCAAAAAATAAATATTTAAAGTCTAATTTTTTTTTTTATCAATTTTGTTGCTTAAATGTCCTCTATAAAATAATTGGTCAAAAGAAGCCTTTCAGTTTGACACAGTGCTATACATGGTGTGACGTAATCCCAATTAATTATCACAGCTGGTCATCACCCCGGGTGGGCATCTGGTTATTGGTTTTGGGGGGGGGTCACTTAAAGAAGGACTAAACTAGGCCTTTAAGTGATGACGTAAACCCCCCTGGACAGGGTGACGAAATCTTGGAATCCCAGCATTCATTTTACATTCATCGCCATTTGACACTTTCGCTTTTTGTTTGCACAATTCAAACATAAATGGGGAAATCTTTGGAATACGTCATTGTCGCACCCACTCCATTAAACCCTTTATCTCTCAACTACGCATATCAACTCACATTTTATATCGAAGGATTGATTGTGGCAAAAGGGGAAACTGACCATTACAAGCAATTTAATGATAACGTGTGATAACTATTTCTTCCCGATATCAAAAATAGCTTCTTTTAACATCTTCATATTTGGAACAAAAACCTTCAGTTCTGCTGTTGTGATATGTGAATAGATTGAAAAAGCATTGTGGCAAAAGGAGAAATTGCTAGTGACAGAAATTGCTCTCTTTGCCACAATGCTTTTTGAAAGTCGTCTGCTGCAAGATGCACAAATGTGGTGTTAGGAGGTAAAGTGTTGATAGTTAAATGAGGCATTTCCGGAGGAGTAATTTTCGTTTTAAACCCTTCTCCCTTTGTATATATGTTATACTTGAGTTAAAATAAAGTTCTGTTCTGTTCTTCCATAATTTGATCACATGGCCTGTATTTATAACCACACGAAATCCCAAGGTTATGAACTCAGTGTGTGGGATAATGCATTTGGGTGTGTCCATCAAAGGTTCGAACGAAAGATAACCTCACAAACGTATATATAAAGAGGAAATAGAAGTTAAAAAAAAAAAATAATATAGGTGTGAATCGAACATGAGTCCTACCTGTTTAACCCTTTACCTAACAAAACATTTACGACTGTTCCAGATTGAAAGAGTTTGCAGACGACATTTCAAAATGTGATGAAATTGAAAAACAATCTTCTGATAGGACAGAAAACATTGTGGGAAAGGGAAAACTGCTCGTTAAGAGCAATTTATCATTTTCCCACAATGTTTTCCAGAGTCTTCTGCAACAAACTGGTCAAAATGTCGTTATTGTTTGGAAATGGGTTAATCTTTACCATACTTGAATACCGTACTTTAAACGCATGTAGTTTTCATTCACAATAAATAAAGTTACGTTTGAGATTCAAGTGTAAGCGTAGACGAAAGGTAATAAATCTTTGTAAGCAGATCCTGTGGGATTTACCAGTTATCACCTGTATGTATCATCCACAATATTCAAGCGTAGATATTTCATTCACACAGTTACAGCTTGAATCATCCGTGTTCAGGTGTTACTGTATGTGTGTAGTTAACAAGTGCTTTTGATACTTGGAATAATACTGCCTTTTTTTTTTCAAAATAGATAAACGGATTGTATCAATCAGTTCTTTTATGTATTGTAGGAGACGGCATCGGCGAAAACAAAACCTAATGATACGGTGAAACAACAGAAACAGGATAGCATCAACAACACAAAGAGTCATCAATATCCGGCGTCCGTGACCGATTTAAAGCTTGGTGGGTGTTTTAGAAAACCCATTTATATCTATTTTTAGAAACTTGTATGCTATATTGGTTTTCCACAATATGAACTCATCGGTTTATCCTACGTGGATCTCACGTTACGGAAAATTCCTAGATCTGAGTAACGTTTTGGTTTTCCATCTTTTGATCCAAATGTAAGTCGAAAAAATGCCTAATTTAAGGATATCATTTTGGTATCCAGTCCAACCAGAAAATACCCATTACAAAGCTCCATTTTTTGTTTCGTAATAAATCGTGACGTGTTAGAAGCCCAACTTCTGACGAAAATGAAGGCGCAGTATCTTAGACATAGGTATCATCTATGTCTCTGGCAGTAATTTGCAAGTTGCAAATATATACATAAAAAAATTAACGTAGTCTGGTGCAAAAAACATACATTCATCATGCAAATAATGCATTAGACAGCAAAGACCTCATGATGAAATATTTGATGCTTTAGTAAATTGACTTTTAATTGTACATGCAATTCAATTATAGTAACATTAATGCGTCTGTAATAAGAAGGGATACATCATCTAAGAATTAAGCCTACTGGCTGTCAAACAGGAATTTTAGACTATCGTTACGCCTACTTATGAATCACAAGCCAGAGTTTTAAATTTTTGATGAGTTGCTTGTGGAAAATTTTCAAATTATGAAATTGTAATTGATAAATGAGGGGGTTGTATGAGCAAATGCACCCGTTCCCCCGATGATGTCTATTACAACATGTCAAATTCTAGTTACGTATAGTAGTTCAAAATGAACGCAACGGGCTTACCCAATTAATCACCTCTGGCATAATATGGAAGCCGCCTTATTGAATCTCGCGAAACCGTTTAAATTGTACTTTCGTTTTCAAATATTGATCTTAAATCTAAGATGTAACTAGGAATCATAATTCTATCACAATGATTTCACCACTACGTATTCATTCATGAGTAACCGATAAAAAATAATGGTTTTAAAATGATGTTCAACACTTCCATATACATTGAACTTCTCAACATGGACGCTCATAGGAGAAGTGTTATAAGCCGGGTACAACTGAACACAAAACGTGTATACATATATCAATCTGAACACATCGGGTTTATCCAATGAAAACACAGCTCACGGAAATACCCGAGTAGTTCCGATTGTACACATATATATACGAAGTGCATTTTCTCAGGTCACGGAAATACCCGAGTACTTACGATTGGTTACCACTCTCTCTATCCACAGATGCGAAGTACATCAAAGACGAGAACACCAAACTGAAGTCGCAGGTCACGTGTAAGGTATGCATGGACAGGGAAACCAACACGGTGGTGTTACCGTGTGGCCATTTTGTTTCCTGCTTTCCCTGCTCACAACATTTACGGAAATGCGCCATATGTCGAACCAAAATAGAAGGCAGAGTCAAGGTGTCCTTGTCCTGACGAAAAAACTGCTGAAATTTTCCGTTCTTTTAGTTTCCTAAATATTGAAGTTCGTTGATCATTCAGGAAACTAAAAAAACGGCAAATTTCTCGGACATGACCCCACTATCACAGGATGTTCGACAATCCATGGTTAGGCTATCGTTAGTATAAATTATAGACATAGTCATTCCAACAATTCAAATACCCCACATTGTTAAGATCCTTCTGTTGAATTGTTGCCAGCGCCGAGCCCTCGCTGTGAGGATAATACATGTATACATGTAGGCGTATTCGTATCGCAGTGTTCTCAGTCGGCTTTGACACGCTACATTAGTCTCCATCGTACAATGTAGCATACGTGCAATCCTTTCCCGGGCATTTCGGACGAATATTCATTGAGGAAGATAACAGAGGTGTCCAAATGTGATTCGGAAAAAGACGGAAAAGGAGAGAAAAGAAGAAGGAGAAGAAGGAGAAGATGGACAAGAAGAAGCAGAAGAGGGAAACTAGAAGATTTTGTGTTACCGATTCAGTATTATGAACGACACTGTTGATATACATTCATAAGTATCAACTGCAAACTTCGGCTTTATAGCAATAGTTCCAGCCCGACCGATGTTAGGTTTCAAAATGGCGGGTTATGGGTAATTTACATTTAACCCAAGCTCAACTGAAAGATTTCCATCCCAATTTGGCATTGGAAATTTGTTTTGCTTGTGCGCCATTCTCGTGGAATGCTATAGGAGTAGCAATTTTGACACCCAGCACAAACTGAATATTGACGTGAGGTGGACATAGTTTATCATTGTTTTTATTTATCTAAGCTCTCAGCTACATTGTAAACCGTTTTATGATTGTTTAACGACAAACTACTTGGTGTTTTGTACCTCTCTGGGCCAATGGTTAGTGTGGTTGATTTTAAACTAGTGGGTGCCCTCTCCGAATGTGATTGACGAGCGCACGGACAGTATCGGAGAGCACAGAATCAAATCGATACAAACACTGTATTGTTTCAACGACACTTGTTTCACTTTCAAAGTTTTTATTCTATGAACAGGCAGCTTTATGTCAACATAAATGTGTTCTAGCCTTCATTGTGTAATTACCTATTATTTACTTCAATGGGCCTTGAACCCTCTGGACCAATGGGGTCCTAACTATGCTCGCAGCTATAATCAATGTTTGTTTTAAAATGTAACTGTGTTCGATTGATGCTAGAATTTCTTTGAACGATTTATTTTTAGAGATAATTTTGTGTGAAGGCAGCCAATTTGTTAAAACTGTAAGTGATTCTATAACTATAGATATATAGGTCTGTGTTTTTTAATTCAAAACATAAATAGTTTTAATATAATACATTATAAAATATAAACATGATCTCAATATTCGTTGTTGCTTTTTACTTTTTATCACTCAATAATGACATTATCGTGATAATTATCAAAACAATGCAAAAATAGAATAGTAATATTGAAGAACGTTTTCACGAAATCTGTAGAAATTTCATTTGGTAGCATAATGTATTCTGTCTCATCCTAATTGAAAACAAAAATAAATTCATACCGATCAAGCTGCAATGAACGGTTTTGATTTCCAATTTGATAAGTGTTGTAAATTGTGGGCGACAGTGGTGCAAAGGTATAGCATTAGCTTCTGATACCAAGGGTTCCCGGCCCGATCTCCGTTAGCGGCGTGGCAAGAATACCGGAACTAGCCTATAAATCGGCGCGAGTATGCACATGTATCCAGGAAGCTGTCATCGAGAGAGAATTCTATAAGCTTCATGCTTCCGCCACAATCGATGAAAAATGAATACATCCTGTTCAGGGGTCTACGTCACAGGGCTTTTTCGTGATCTATAGCCTGACAGGGGCCTATAAAAGGCAACTTCTAAATTGGAGATTTTAGAACAATGCAGTTTTCCCAAAAAATCAAAGTCAAACCAGCTTTTTGGCTTACAGCGATTAAACTTCCAGATAAAAATTTCCAAATTCAACAGGCCTGGGCCTCTTCCCAATGCAAGGGAAGGAAGCCCTGTGTCATCAGTAACGACAGACCCCTGTACTATGACGCATCACAGGGAGATAGATATGGCTTTTTGTGCACCTACGCACCGCATCACAGTAGAAACATACACAATTTAAGAAACAGAGTTTTAAGTATAACACGAGGAATAGATTAATTTACAGGGGCGTAGCTTCATCAAAATCAATGTGTAGGCACCCTTATTCTTTTTTTTTAAAATCTACATAGCTTGAGAAGCATTCTGGTGCGTTCTGGAGCGTAATTGAATCATAAAAAATGTACTTTTTTTGCGAAATTTGTAGAGCTAAATACGTGTATTTTGTTATTATGTCCTAATGTGAAAACAATCCGCCGAAATGTAGACCTAAAATGAGCCAAAGTGTAATTTTCAAATATTCATTTTGATAAAAATAAAATTCAGTCGACAAGTAATGTCGACGCACACGACTTAAAGAGGGGGGCATATATATGTGCCTTTGTCCGGCTGTCCGTACGTCCGAACTTTCGTCCCGAAAAATTTATGTCGCGCGTAACTGTTATACCGAATGTTTAAATCGTTACTCTGATAAAAAACACATATGTACTCGTACCCATAACCCACAATATGGGTAACAGGCACGAGTACGTATGTTTACCACAGTAATGATACTATTTTTAATTCAGAAAAACTCAAGATTTCTGCATTTCCTCGACGAAAAGGTGTTAATCACACCGTCGATCGATACGTCCATGTCTTTGTGTATATGGAGCATGGCCAGGGAAAGTCTTTCTGTGTTCATGGTCGTTCTTAAGTAGTTTTTTATTCGCTTCATGGCACTGAATGACCGTTCACACGTTGCAGATATCGGCGGCATTGTTAGCAATACTGAGAGGATGCTGTAGATATAGGGTATAGACCCTTGCTCGTTTGTTTGAGGGTATCCTGAAGTCGTAGAGGCTTGTTTTTTTTGCAATGTTCTATATAACTCTCCACCTTGTAACTTCATTGCTAAAAACTTGGAATGAGTTCTCGAGGCATATGCCGCATATATATTGACGGTAGCATGTCGTCTAGCAGGTCTGGCGACCGGTTCGGCACAGGTATTGTGCTACGAAACGTTCTTCGTTGCTGACAATGCGCGTTTCCATTTCTTGTATTTGTGATCAATAAATGTATTGAATAATGTTATTTTCCAATACTCGGAGACGGTATCTACAGCAGGGTTAGCACGATGAATTTGCATGCCAGCTCTACGCGGCCGTGAAGCGGGTATCTCAAACTCAGCAGCGATGTTGGTAGCCTTTTCGTAGAGAGCGTTCCACACTTCAGGGTCATTTCCTTCATCGTTCATTAGCTGAATGACGACCCTGGCTTCACAAACTGCATGCAGCAGATCGTTGTCTTCTTTCTGTAGTAGGTTTGTCAGATTAACTGTAGAGTTAAGCATATGCTTCGCTACTACCAACGTAACAATAAAGTCAAACCGAAGTACACTATGGAGATACTGCCCTGCTTTTCCATCGTGATCCTGTTCCAGGGTCTCCAGCGCATGAACGACAACGGGAAATGCGTTTTCGAATGTGGCCAGGGCATCTGCACGGCTTGACCATCTGGTCTCACATAGCTTTCGCAGTTTCTGTCTTTGATTCATTTGCTCTTTAGTGACTGCATCTCGGGATAACTCATCGGTGAAAGCTGTTGGCCGTTTTGCAGAGTAGCCGAACATGAAACCTATGTCCTGGACTGTAGCCATCATTGTTCGAATGCATGGAATATTGGAACTGTGCACTAACGCGAGGTTCAAGCAGTGTGATTTACAGTGCACATAATTGGCATGAGGAGATCTTTCGCGAATAAGTGCTTGTACACCTCGATATTTTCCTGACATGTTTGACGCTCCATCATAACACTGTGCACGCAGTTTAAACTAATCAAGGTTTGCTTCTTGTAGAAAAGATAATATTTTGGTACAAGGTTCGTTTCCTTTAATAGAAGAACACTCAGCGAATCCCAAAAACTCCTCTCGAACGGCACCCGTACCATCAACGAACCGAACACATAGCGATAACTGTTCCTTTTTGTTGCCTTTTCGGTGGCCTCATCTGCCATAAGGGCAAAAGATGGACAGCTTCGACAGCTTCTTAAGATATTGTCTTTGATCTGTTCAAAACATATGTCAATAATCTCATTCTGCACTTCGGGTGAGGTATATTTTGCATTGTAGTGGGCACTAGCTAAGAGTGCAGACAGAATGGTCAGTATAGCACTGAAGTTGCTATTTTCTTCCGTGTGACCTCGTAACGGTATGTTTTGCTTTGCACATAGCACAATGACCTCAACAATCTTTTTCAAGATGTGCCTGTTTTTCTCAATAGTTATTTTTGCTGAATCTGACATCTTTTTGTTAATGGACTCACTTTTTCCAGACTGAATGTCTTTGTAGCATTCAGCACGAGCAGATGCATTTACATGGCACGATTCAGTTTCATGGCGTTTGACGAGCGCCGACAAGTTCTTCCAGTCTGTCATACCTGATGTTGTAAATGTCCTCTCCCGGCCATCAGTTCCGCCAAACAAGCAACAATTCACACAGAATATCGCGTCTTTTGATTTTGAATACCGGAGCCATTTGTTCTCCAGAAGCCATTTCCCGTTAAACCTCCGCTGTTTGCTTCCAAATGTTCTGTAAAAGAAATATAATCATAAAATCAGTTGTTATATGATTTGCCTGGAACGAATTATGGAATACTTTTGCTGATCGAATATTGATAGTTGACACTGTTACCAAATCACAGGTTGTTTCCCCGATGTATATATGTTTTAAAAATAGTTTCCTTCATGCACTTATCGGAACAGCATCGATTGCCTTAACAAAAAGTGAATTGAATTCCTAGATCAGACTCCTCCTTTAAAAGCGGCGTTTGATCTGAGACTTCATTTTTTTCAACGGCGCTTTAAGGCGAATATGCCGGTAAATAAATCAAAACTGTTTTTTGTATTGATATATAGTAAGACTGAATGTTTATAATACCAAAATAAATAAAAAAAAAGTTGCTCGTAGCGAGATTCGAATCCGGGTCGCTATGACAGAAAGCCTACGCTAGAACCACTGAACTATCCACGCAATCGGTAAATTAAGTTCAGTTCTTCATATTACAGATATTTTTAAGAATAAACAAAACATGCATATAAAATGTATAATAAAAAAACGAAAACAATTTTTTAAACTCCATTTCATGCATAACTGGTTTACAATTAATCGACATTTTTGATAGATCACGGCCGCTACGTACAAAACAAAGTTTTAACTTATGGTCAAGCGTAAAACGTAGCCTATGTCCTTTACAGGGCCAAGTGTTATGATGTCATATAGATAAAATATGTAAATATATCAGCTTACCAGAGTGAAAATTGATACGACAGACATGCAAGCTAGGTTTCATTGAGAAGCCGTCGTTTGGTTACTTCGTCATCATGTGCAACAGAGAAGCCCGGACTTCCGATATCGGGATACGGAGGGTCCTGATCCGCCATTTCCATTGTTTACAGTTTAAAATCACGCGCTAAACAAACTTTGTTCGTACTTACATGTTCTGTTCTGTCCTGGTCAGCTTTCGAAACCATGCGTCTTCGGACTACAAACGCGAGTTGTGTTAAAATACGGAATATAATTGAAATTACCGTTAGCTTGAACTCTTTAAAACTAAAACCTCTCTCGTAGCGAGATTCGAATCCGGGTCGCTATGACAGAAAACCTCCCCCTTTCGATTTTTTTTGCGTTTTTGGCATTTTTATTTTTTCAATTTCTGAAAAAAATGTGTAGGCACGTGCCTTAGTGCCTAATAGGAAGCTACGCCCCTGATTTAACAGCTGTATCAATATCCAGCTAGCAAATAGAAAAATGTTCACGAGTTTTTCGTAGAAGAACGAAATCTGTAAACGTGCACCTGTCTGTTTAAGTACACGCTTGTGGCGTCATGTCACAACAACAACAACAACAACGTCTCCATTTATAGATTTATTTACAAACAATACAGTACATGGATAGAACAGAGGTACAAACTAGGTCATGGACTGACATCAAATAAATTATAATTAGCAAATCTTCTGCAGCGCTTCAACACAATCAATGTATCCTCCGCATTACGAGCAAGCCTGTCATATATTTAATTAAACTACGTTTAACGCTGAACCCTTCTTTAACAAATGCTAGTTTATAAATAATATCGGAGTAAACATAGTGTGACGTAACTGTACGAAATTCCTTGCACACGTGTAGACAGGTTGGTGCAAAGCGCTGTCGAACACAACGCTGGAAATAAATACCTTACGACAGACTTTGATTGACAGCTGGAACTGACCAATCAGCGAACACTTCGGTTGCTATCCGCCATTTTCTCCGACACGCTGTGCGACTCCGTCAACACATAGCACAACTGTGCTGTCGTTTTTCTTCGTCAATACTGCTTAAGATATTGTTTAAAGGCCTAGTCTTTGGAATGTCTGGTATCTTATCTCCCACTGGGCACCCTACAGGGCAACAATACAGTTCCACAGCATGGAGCAAATTTCCTGTATATTTCTTGATAAGGAATGGGTGGTCAGATTATGCAATACCACAACCCTTCGGTTTCTCATGATGTAGAACATTGATAAGAAATACGTGTTTGGTTATAGCTTTCTTTATCTAAAACAAGGATTTACATGATTAATAGATTTTTCTTAATAAACTGACAAGAAATATAAAAAAAATGAGTTAGTTGTTCAATGAACTAGCACTTGTCAAAGTTATAAAATGGATGATGATGATGATATACTATGGTGATGATGATGATATACCTCAGAGGAACTATAACATTCCCTGCTGCAAGTCATTCTTACATAAATTAATCTTTATTCAAGGTACAAATTAAAAAAAAACAGTCCCCTATTAAAAACCTATCCAAAATTCCAAAAATATATTTCAAGTCTTACATAGAAAAAAATGTCATTCTGCTTCGATTTTCATAATGTGGAATATCAATAAGAAATAAATGTTGAATTCTTGATTTCTTTATCTAAAACAACGATTTACAAGATAAGTGGATTTTTCTTAATAAACTGTTAAGAAATGTGAAGAAAATAATAAGTTAGTTATTCCATAAATTTTCACTCGTTATACTTATAACATTGATGATGATGATGATGCTTTTGATGATAATTTTGATGATGATGATGGTGATTTTGATGATAATGTTGATGATGATGATGACGATGATGATGATACTACAGAGGAACTATAACTATGCTGCAAGTCATAATTACGTAAAATGATCTTTATATAAGGCACAAATTGAAAAAAAAGAAAACCCTACTAAAAACCTTTCAAACTTCCAAAAAAAAAAAATTGAAGCCTAATTGAAAAGAAAATCAATTCCGCTGCTTAAATGTCCTCTTTAAAAAAAATTGTCAAAAGAAACCCATCAGTTTGACACAGTGCTATACATGGTATTACGTAATCCCAATTAATTATCACAGCTGGTCATCACACCGGGTGGGCATCTGGTTATTGGTTTTGGGGGGGGGGGTCAATTAAAGAAGGACTAAACTAGGCCTTTAAGTACTTATTATAGAGAAATTATGTATAAGGAGAGACTTGTGGGTGAAGTAGATTTTATCCCGTTTCCAAAATCTGTCACATATATTGTGAAATGACTGAGATCTACACGCAATTAGCAAACAGTTAATTTATAAAACGATGTAAAGAATAGAAGTATGAACTATAATTTTCCTTCTTTTTTTCTTTCACACGTTAGTAAATTTTATTTTTGTCTTTTATCTTCGTTTGAAAATGAAGAATTGTTGTTTTTAAAAAACGGAATTGACACATAATGACGAATGTTATTAGTTGCATTTGATAATGAATCAAATGTTAACTAAAAATACAATATTGATCGATAATGTTGCGAGAGGACATGGTTTCCAGTTGGATACATACAAATTATTCAAATTGGATTTTAATTAATTGATTTTGTATTTAAATTGACCCTAACCTTAAACAATTAATTAACTTTCTTATTATAGCCCATCAATCCACCTACCTGTAATGATCGATGTATCGTATCCAAATTTAAAAGCTATTAAAAACAAAACGAATCCATAGCTCCTTGTTGCAACTTTATCCGAATACCTTAAAGAATCTAATGTTGCTGTAATATGTTGTAAAACACACTCCTGGTAGACAGTGGTTGATAACAAAGACCGCCGATCGGCTAAACAATAAAGCGTTTGTGACTTGACCATAAAGTGCAATTGTGTCAGATTGATGTTAATTAGCGTCGAAACCCTTAATCCTTTTTAACAATCGAGGTTTGTTAACCCTTTACCAAATAATAACTACATTTGACTACTTTGTTACAGACGGGGTACAGACAATTCCCCACTAGGACAATAACCCACTAGGACAATAACCCACAGGACAATTACCCACTGGACAATTACCCACCGGACAATACCCCACATTTGTGTCAAATAGGACAATTCCCCACTGGTAAAATGAAATGGTCATAAAACTTTTTTTTTCAAGAATCTGAATTAAAGAAGTATTAAAAGATATTTTCAAACCATTATCTTCAATTTACACATGAACGTTTATTTATATTACAATAGCCAAACAAATAACACATGGTTGAAAAAATGTCAAAAGATTGGTCCATTCACAAATCTTTTTGTAATGAGAATGAGGACAATTCCCCATTTTTAACAAATAATAGTAATAAAATATATCTTTTGATATGTTCATGAATCTTTACTATTGAGGCAATAAATTAAAACTAATCAAAAATCAGTGATCATGGATTTAAGCATATTATTTGTGCATAATCTAAATGTAAAAAAGAATGAATTGCAATTCAATTATCCTTTCAATAATTATCAATCCATTTATTGATTTAGGCAATTGAAAACAGATTTATTGATAAATTTATATTTTGGTAAGCCTTATAATTTTGGATTTGGATTGAATAAACGATTGCTTTGCTCCACACCTTTGAACATCCTTTAGCTACACCTTGCTAACAAGGTCTTAAATTGATATTTGATATATCAATAACGTACATGTTTTTTAGCCTGTGTTGGATTTTCACATATTAATTCTTCATTTCTTTTTCTTTTAAAATTGTTTTATCATCCCTATGCTTCCTTATATTTTATTGAAATATGTAAGCATTTAAAAATCAATATCATAAAAAAATACAAAGAGTCTTTTAAAAAGAATCTTCAATATATGCAAAGTAAAGTATTTCATATTAGGTTAAATTTTTTAATCAACAGTCCAATTAATTGGTTATTGATATTAACTTGACTTTTGCAATACTACTGATAATAAATTGTTACATGCATTCTGTACAATTCTTTCATCAGTATATATTTTTGCAGACAAAAAAGGAACAAGGCTTCAGATCTCTATTTTGATAATTTTACAATCTTATTTTCATTGTTAATTATTACAGATAACGTAAATAACGCAAAATCTATGTTATAAATAAAAATACATAATTTGTTTGAATATATGTTTTATATCAAATAGTGGGTAATTGTCCCAGTGGGCAATTGTCCTAGTGGGCAATCGTCCTAGTGGGGAATTGTCCTGTGGGGAATTGTCCTAGTGGGGAATCGTCCTAGTGGGGGAATTGTCCTACACCCGTTACAGACAACTAGGGAAAATATTGTGGGAAAAGGAGAAATTGCTCTTAAAGAGCAAGTTATCCTTTTCCAACAATATGGTCTGCCCTATCAGAAAAGTATTAATTCATCATATTCATGTAAATGACGTCTGCAAACTCTTTAAATTTTGAACAATTGAAAATATTTCGTTTGGTAAAATGACCCTTAGTTCGTAATCAAGTAGCAAAACCGACAACCATCCATTAAGTAGCATACAAAAGATTATGTTCGAAAGTCTTGATTATTAACTTATTTGACAACAAAATAGTGATTGTTCCTATCAGCATGTTAAACACCATAATCTCAACATGACCAACACTATTATACCATTTTCAACATGACAAAATTGGTAGGTCTGCGTTTTGAATCATTCAGGATATACTCCGATTTAGTAAAATAAAAATCTAAACCGTTTAAGAATCAAAATGAGATACTTTTGTTCGTAACCTGCAAATACTGCAAATTAACTGTTTGGAAGTAGTATGAAATACGGCCATTTTGAAGGTCTGGTCGAACCAGTGCCGAACGGACCAATGTCGTTCGAATCCGAGTCTGATCGGACTTTGGACGGATCGTGTTTGGTGCCGATCGGACCCCACACTGCTGGGGTAAATCGCTCCCCCAACGCCATAGAGATATATAACAGAGCTGTTATAAATGTCTCTGCTAACGCTCAAAATATACCATCTTCTTTACAAATTGTCATGCTATGTACATATTATCCAGCAATAAAGACAGGTGCTTATTTTGTAAGAATATTTCCGATTTCAAATAAGAATATCCGAAATCATCGGCAATGTCAAATAGTTATCCTAGTTTGTGCATTGACGCTATTTCACTCAGAATGTCGGAGAAAATTAGAGTGACCTCCCCTATTTACGGTGGGCGTGGTTAACTGCTCTGTGTCGTAAGGTCAATTACATACACACAAAGCGTGGTATTTCGATGCACTGTCAAAAATTAGTTGTGAGAACATCCAGGAACCCTCTGAGCTTATTGTGGAATACAAATCAGCGTGTGGTTTGAGTCATGAAGCATAGAAACCACTATATCACTTGGAATACCTCGGTCATTTCTTAAAATAATATCTACCGACTTGTGACGATGATTGCCGAGTTGATACGATTGCAACTATATGTGACCCTAGCCTGGTGGAGCCTGGCCCGTTCGTATACCGCGAACTAGTGCGGGTTAGCATGGGCCAGGACTCCAGGCTATATGTGACCCAAACGCCTCACAGTTATCCCCCTTGTATCGTTGTATCGATCACTTCCACCGCAAGAATTTCATCCAGATTTGGAAGAAATCTAAATGATTTTTGTGTAACGGGTAAAGTTATTGATTTAGAAATAACATCCAGATTTGGAAGAAATCTAAATGATTTTTGTGTAACGGGTAAAGTTATTGATTTTGAAATAACATCCAGATTTGGAAGAAACCTAAAGGATTTTTGTGTAACGGGTAAAGTTATTGATTTAGAAATAACATCCAGATTTGGAAGAAATCTAAATGATTTTTGTGTAACGGGTAAAATTATTGATTTAGAAATAACATCCAGATTTGGAAGAAATCTAAATGATTTTTGTGTAACGGGTAAAGTTGTTAATTTAGAAATAACATCCAGATTTGGAAGAAATCTAAATGATTTTTGAGTAACGGGTAAAGTTGTAAAGGACATTTTCTACAGTTTTATAAGAAAAAAGTCCTTTCATAGAATTTTATAAATTTTTGATATATTATTTAAAATATTATTGTGAATTCAAAAATGAAAAGAAAAATGCAGGTCGACGAATTAGTTTTTTCGTAAAATGACAGCATCCAAGGTAACCGTTTGGGGCAAAAATGTCAAAATGACCAAACTATCTTCAAAGGTAGTAGAATAATTTCTGGAAGGTTTATTAACACAAAAAACATGAATTCTTATATTTAATACTGTATAATTCAAAGTCTTATTTCAAATTATTACAATTTCAATTATTTTTGTAATCCAAATCAATTTTTTTAAATTTCTGTATTCAACAAAAACAATGAAAATTGATATGTATATTACAAATAAATGAAGATATCTAAAAAATCCTTTCATAGAATGTTCTTAATCTGCAGTATGTGAAGTAAAACTTAATCTTGAAATACAAAATGCCAAAAAAAGTACATGTTGACGAGTTAGTTTTTCTGTAAAATGACAATTTCCATGGTAACCGTATTTGGAAATCATTTGTAAAAAGGGTTAAAATAACTTGAAACTTGAAAAATACAAGCTAGGGGCTTAATAATCATGAGAAATATATACTAAATAAGCTTTTAAAGTAATATGGATGAAATGATTCTGGTGTCTTATTGTGTTGATTTCTGACCAGTTCAATAAAAAAATATTTCGTTTTCTTTACAAATAGAGCAAAATTGGATGGTATTTTTTTCTTTTTCGCCGCCATCTTTTAACGCCATTTTCGTTTCTAGGGTAACATGCAACAGTTCCCTATAGAAATATGCAAATTGGCCATGCCAAAAATATAAAAAGTGGGAAAGGGCAAGAATCAACTTCATATTTGAAGGCAATAACACCTGAGGTATCCTCGTAAAGCATGATAATGCAATTTAGCTTGTTAGAAACTAAAAGGTATAACCCGCACTAGGGTAATGCCGATCTCTTATGCAGAGTTATCGTTCCCTCATGGATACTGTAGGAGCGTAGTGGAAACCAATTTACTCGGGTAGAGATTGGGTGCAATGCGGCTATGCATGGGCCAGGGTACCGCTTTACTAAGCAGTTTACGCTTAAGATTTGCGTAAGTCTAAAACAACAATTCCTCTTATTTCAATATTGGGCGAAGCAATATTGCAAAGTAACACATCATTGGAATCGTCTCTCCGAGACGCTTCCAATGGCGTGTCACATTGCATTATTGTACTTTCATTGAAGATACCATCCACATTTTTTCCTCAAGATGTTTAGTAAAACGGTACCCAGGAACCAATGCTACCTTTGGCCTCCATGCCATATATCTAATCCCAGGGTTGTTAATGTGAAGTGTAAACGGTCTTTGTTGGAAAGTTTAAAGTGAAATTGATATTGGGCTTACACTTTGAAATATTGTGAAAAAGGTAGCAGGTCTGTATGTACTTTTGGATGCATTCACGGCTTGCATGTTTTACGTGCAAGAATAGCAAACGAATGGAGGACCATCCTTTCCGGTTGTATGTATGCGACCTTTTTGGTAAAGGCTAAAATGATTGATTTGATATCAGTTTTCGCGGTCAATACACATGCCGCAATTTCATGCTTAGTACAATAAATGCTACTGTGAGTGTCATTTTTTTACTCCTTTCTTGTAGCACTAGAACCCATGAATACAACAAAATGGTTCCTGTCGTTTCAGATCGACTGTGAAAGGTGAGATTTGGTTTAACGAGGATTGTGTCCGACAGCAAACGATAGGACCCTATAACTTGGTGGTGATAACAAAATCGGTTGCGCAACTTCCGGTTTAGCGGTTTGATGGTAGGTTTTTGCGACTTTTTTTGCATTAATTACCAGACAAGAAGGCAAAAAATCTAAAAACATGATTCAACCCTTATTGAATCCAACTGCCAATAGTTTATGTTTCGAACTCGTGGAATTGGCTGAAATTACGTAATTGTTCAGGGGTTATATGGTCTATAACTTAAATCTGACATGTAGAGTTAAAGTTTAAATATTTTTGATTTCAAATGCAACCTGCCAATGAAAAGAAGTAATAACAAGGTCTAGCTTATTACTATTCTTTCTATGATTTTCGAGAAAAACCGGCAGATTGCTCTCCGATGTTTCCATTGATACATAATTACTTCACCGATTTTTCTCTGCTAACTTTTAACTATTATGATTTGTACCAACGTCTTCACACATGCTATATGAATGTATTTTGTAAGCTATAAACATGTTTTCATGTTTAATGCTGTATAAAGCTATGTTATGTCAAACGGGAAACAAATTCCTTTTAACATCCATATGCCGTCACCGGGATTTGGGCAGAGCGCCGCCTTCTGGACACGAGGGTTCGAATCCCATGAGTAGCGGAATCTGCCTTGCGACCTGACATTAACAGACATTCGGCGCGAGTACTGGTTATGTATCCAGGACGCAGAATCTAGAGTGATTAATTCTAGTTGTAAGAACTTGTTTCACAATCAATGTAATATAAGTTTAATAACATTAACCCACGCGAAGGTCTGTACTCTTACAAAAAGGCCACAATACACTTTAGTACTTTTTAGATTCAATGACTGTTCAAAATAAGACAAGCGACAGTTAAAAAGTATTTCAATAAATAACACATTTACGTAGTATAGGTCAATCGTAGCTCTCGTGCGCTGTCATATGCTTCAATTGAGCTATACCATACCTGAGATAAACGGGAGAATGGAACATCCGGTGTTATCTATACGGCCGAGTTAAAAAATGTCAACAGGTCATATAGGCCTTTTCAGAAACGTGGTTTGTCTCCCTTTGTAAAATCGGGCCACATTCGGAATACCTCAACTTCCGGGTAGTAATCTCGAAAGAAGAATATGGACGCCAATATGGACAAAGGCAAAGAAAATGATCGCTGTCGATCCGTTTTTTTTAAATTTATAAGTTTCATGTGCCAAACTTAAAGATTTACATACGAAAACATTAACAGAATATTTTTTTGTTGGTTGTTGCCAAGCCTCGTTATAAAAGGAAATTAGATTAAAATGGATTAAATGAGACCCGAATAGCGCACCGCAGTTCAGTCAAAACATGACATTCCATGTGAAAAAAGGCAAATAAGTATATGTTTTTGTCTAAATTAAATCCTTTGACAGATAAAAGAAAATGTGTTGATCGGCAGGTTGATGTAAGGTAAGAATGAATGGAACATATTTCTAGAATGTTATTACAAATTTGCATTAAATTCGATTTACGGATTTTAAATAAAATAGAACAAACATCAACACTTTTGTCAATAATGTGTAGAGGTTATGTTCCTCCAATAAGTATGTATTCTCTTTTCTTTAAATTGAAATTCGTCATTTATAATAAGTACCTAAAAAGAGCATAAGTTGTTATATAAGGTTCTTTGTCAGCCTACCTTTGATGATATATCGTATCCAAATATGAAGGGCTATGAAAGTCCTAGTCCGTTTTCCCACCTGTTGAAACTTCCTTCAAATACCACTCTTTGATTACAAGGGACACAGGGTTGTGGAGATGTTTGATATGTTAACTATTTACCTCGGATAGGCAATGGTAAATTACACTATCTCTCGATCGGCTAAACAATAAAGGGTGTGACTAGATCATATTGTGCAAATGTGGCAGATTGGTGTTAATTTGCATCAAGACCCTTAATCCTTGTGACAGCCAAAGTTTGTTAATTGACCGTTTTAATGTAATTAAATAGGAAAAAACTGGCAACAATCCATTGAATTCAAAAGAGATTACAAATGTGTAGATAATCATTTAAATGATATATAATTATAAAAAAAATCAAGACATTGTTGAATAATTATGATTTAATCAAAACATTTCTACGCGACCAACTACATTAAAACCTTTTTTACCCGGACATGAGGTCTATGATTTGAATAATTCGAAATATAGACGTTAAAGGAAAAAAATCAAAAT
Organism: Cerastoderma edule; assembly: GCA_947846245.1. Classification (NCBI taxonomy): domain Eukaryota; kingdom Metazoa; phylum Mollusca; class Bivalvia; order Cardiida; family Cardiidae; genus Cerastoderma; species Cerastoderma edule. The sequence goes on along the minus strand of OX401407.1, from coordinate 15,005,962 downwards.
TGAAACCATTCATGTAAAAGGATAAGTTGCAGTGTAAAGTTTCGAATCTAATAGTTATCAGGTCATTATATTCCGCTGTTTTTGCAATGGCAAATAAAAGAAACGTGTTTAATTTAATTGCATCGATAAGGATTTTGTTTCATATAGAGTAATGTCAAACAATACAAAACGAACTTAACATACATGTCGGCAGATCAAGACATATAGGTTCAACAAATGGGAAACGTAGGACATAGGCAAATGAATTTTCTACATAAGGACTCCCCATTGCGTCTACATCCATTTCGTCTATAAGCCAAATTCCCATTTCGTCTACAACCCTTTATGTCTACAGATTGAATTTCCCAAAAGGTCTGCAGTTTAAAGAAATATTTTCATTTCATTTTCTATTGATTAAAATACCTTAAAAAGATTTAGATAATTCTGGTTCTGCATAATTTGTATATATATATAATCATTATTAATATCTCATCCATATACATAATCTATTTTTGCATTTTATTTGTCTTTTTCTTTTCTGGATCTACACATTATACATATTTTTCTTTCCAAACAACCCTCCATAGAAAAAGTGATTATAGATTGGATTGATTTTCACCTCGATTAGTGTCAAAAACAACTCAATTTACACGTGTAGGTGAGATGGAACTTCTGTCTGACATGGTGTGAAAATTGATAAAATAGACTGTAGACAAAATGGGAATAAACCTTGTACATTACAATACGACCTGACACTCAGTAACATATGGAATTAACCTAATAAAGGGTTTGTGTGCATTTGGTCGGATAAAGAGGGTGTCAAAAAGATCGTTATATGTTATTTCCTACGATATGCAGCTGACCAATAAAAGAAGCAATAAAACCCTCGACGTGAAAGATATGTGTCGTTTTGAAGCTTGCCGAAATACACAGGCGCGCATCACATCGTGTTGCGTTGACACATAGTTGTGTGTTTTATGGTTTCGAGGCATGCCATTGGTTGCTTTATAATGACGGAATCGTATTTTGATTGGCAAAGCAAAGTCAGCTTAGGATAAATTGGCCTGCTTGAAGAGTCTCGGAAACAATTATTCTAAGAAGAGTGAATGGTAGGGATATGTTTTAAATCAGAGGAATCTAACATTGACTCGGTATGTGTTATTATTGTTGAAGTCCGACCATTAAACATGAATAAAATCAATTCCATAATCTCTTATAAATTAACTTTTATTTGTCACACTTATGGGACATAATTTGATGGAACATCCCATTAATATGTTGAACATTTATTAAGTAGATTTGATCATATCATCTAATCATTGTGTTTGCATTAACATGCTACAATTAAGATCATTTGAAAATGTTGAAAATAAAAATGGAGTAATAATGTTATCATAAGTTGAGGCCAGCATCCAACAGATCTACAATGTATTCTATACTTTAGTTCATGTTTAAACAGAGGATCGACTCTTCTCACTTAAAATGAATCGCAACGTTGTAACCGCGTTGGTATAAACTGTTTTATCTCAGGAAACGGGGTAAAATGTCCGCAAGAGAGTAAACACAAAGTAAGGTTATTCTTTGATATTTCCCCTCTTAACAATTTTTCCAATGTAGTTAGTACTAACATGACATTTGACGGCATTGTTTTAATACCCGCAGCAGTATATCTATGTTTTTCAATGTCAGCTGTTATTATTTAATACCCGGAAGTCTTAAACCGAAAGCTACCAAAAATTTCGTATCTCCGATTAAGAGTATTCAAGGGCAGATAACAACACTTTCTGAAAAGGCCTATAGGCTGAATGCAACGGTAGATAACCCTGATAAGATATTCTAAGTACACCTTATCTCTGATATGGTATCGATCGATTGAAACATGAGAGCGCCATTGACTTACATCGACCGTTGCATTTAGACTATATCAGTTGTTTACATTTTTTTATTTTAACTCTGCCATATATTGCATCAGACTCATACTTGCATTGTTTTCATTGAATGTGTGTGAGGAAAATGTCAAATTGGGGAGAAGGTACATGTTGCAAGACTAAACAAAGTACGAAATCTGACTAAGAACAATTTATTTCCAAAGTGAAGTACATTTTAAAACCTTCCTTAACACTAATGCACGTCAAGCGAAGAACGATTGTATTTACACCAAAATGACTATTTGAATTTTCCCGGTCATGCCAATAGCATCTTAATTGTGTATAGGCAACATATTTTTCCATTTTATCTTCTGTATGATTAAATCATTACCAAACATTAACGGCATTTGACCCGTTTGTTGCAGACGACTCTGGAAAACATTGTTGACAAATGAGAAATTGCTCTTACTAAGCAATTTCTCCTTTCCCCACTGTTTTTTTGCCAAATAAAAAATATTTTTCCAAATTCATCACATGTTGAATTGTCGTCTGCAAACTCTTTCAATTTGGGACAGTCGAAAATTTGGTGTTTGGTAAAGGGTTAATCAATATTAGCGAAAGGACGCAGTTTCTGATGAAGCACTCATAAAGAACTTTACCCATGATACCATACACTGAATGCCCGATTATTAAATCTCTTGAAATATCTAACACTATCATAACATGTAGACTTGCAATTATATAGCAGGATGGTTTCCGAGTATCAATTAATATTCAAACTAATTCTACTACCAAAAAGAGGGTTTTAAGAAAACTTTCTTTCTGTTTTGTTTACTTATAATACACGGAAAACAACATTTCAGTTGTATTCCAATGCCCAGCTCATAGTTAATTAAGGAAGACCCCAAGCTTTAGCCAAGGTGGGTAGAACCATCACCTTTCATTCATCCAGCATTCCTTTGGTCAGTCAAGAGATTTCATCTCGTGAACATCAAAATCTACAACTGTGATTTAAACCCCCTCAGAGGCGGTTTGTCTTATCAAATTATTTACTCCAACAATTAAGAGGCTTCTTTTTGTTTTAAGCAGGATTGTCAATAGAAACATATAATAAAATTACAATGAAATATTGAGGTTAAGTCACAGGCTTAAGTCAGTCATCTGCTTTTCAGAAAAAAAGTTGTTGATGTTTTTCATTGCAAGATATACATGTATATTACATAAATGCATTTAACTCCATTGGCATGTAAAAATTGACAGTAAAAAATTAATACAATCTTTCAGTGACATACAGTAATCAAATATTGCTCTTAGGGGCATTTCTATTTCTACACAATATTTTCTTTTAGTTTCCATTGGAGGATTTTTTGAACTATTTTTGGTGGAAATACAAATGTACAGGCCCTAAAGCACACAAAACCCCCAACATTTCAATTAACTGTCTCAAAGATGTATATTGTATAAAAAAATATATATAACAATGTCAGAGGTCTTGGATACAGCTTGCAAACTTTGACATGCAGTATGTCAACACTTTAACCCTTTACCAAACAATAACCACATTTAACCACTTTGTTGCAGACCACTCTGGAAAACATTGCAGGAAAAGGAGAAATTGCTATTGTTGAGCAATTTTTCCTTTTCAACTATGTTTTCTGCCCTATCAGAAGATTAATTTCAATTTTCATTACATTTCGAATTGTCATCAACTCTTTCGATTCAGGACAGTAAAAAAATTGGTGTTTAGTAAAGGGTCAAGTCCTATCATAAAGGTAGTGTTTATGTCTCTATCAAATGGGTCGAGTGGGTGAGTAGCCATAGTGTAGTTTTGAGAAACAATAGAACTAATACCAAGGGAAATAACAACAGTTTCCTCATCTATCCTCTCTTATTGTGTTGTTCTTAATAAGGGTTATACATCTCTTCAACATTATTTCAGTGATCAGGGCTTTCTTTCCTTAAATTGGTAAGAGGCCCAAGCCTGTTGAAATTTGGAGATTGTATCGCTGAAATAGGAGGCAAAAAAGCTGGTACAACTTTGAATTTTTGGGAAAACTGCATGATTTTAAGAAATTTCCAATTGGGAAGTTGCCTTTTATGAGCCCCTGTTATATATATATATATTTTTTTTTATATGGGTTTTACATCACATCAACATTATTTCAGTTATGTAGCGATGCCCGACTCTTAATGATGGAGGAAGACCCCATACTCAACTGCCCATAGGGGCTGGTCAAGGCGGGTAGAACCATCGGCATTCCGTAAGTCAGTCGGGAGACTGCCTCTCATGAAAATCCATATCCCTCTCAGGATTTGAACCCACGCGGAGAGGGGCCATGTGATTTCAAGTTCTGTACTCTAACCACTAATGACTAGGCCACGGAGGCCCCCCCTGTTATAAAACGCAAAAAAGCCCTGGTCATGTTATAATGTCCAACTCTATGATGGAGATATACCCCATATTAAACTGCCCATAAGGACTGGTCAAGCTGGGTAGAACCATCGACATTTGTAATCAGTTGAAGCATTTTATGAAAATCCAAATGTGAATACCATGATTTGAACCCATTTTGAGAGGGGCCATGTGATTTGAAGTTCTTAATCTCACCACCAGGCCATTAAAGCCCCCCTAAACCTCACTTATAAGGTCAAAGAATGCTATCATATGTACATGAAATTAACAATAACTCTAAAGCTAACAATGGAACATAAATAAGTGGCACACTGTTAAACTGTTAACAAGGTGGCCTTTTAATGACCTTTTCAGTCAATGTAAAAGTCAATTTCATTTAATAAATTAAAACTGAACTGCTGTTTCTTGACATTCAGAACTGTCAAATCATGTCCATCAATTTGTGTAAATATTTACTTTATTTAATTAATTGTGCTACCCTATTGCAAATACAAACAATAATTGATAATACAGTAATAAAACAAAGAGATGAAAAGGATGCTGTTTTCTTCAAACTAACAAAAATAAGATTATATATAGCTCCTTAACCCATTACCAAACATTGACGACATTTGACCAGTTTGTTGCAGACGACTTTGGAAAACATTGTGGGAAAAGGAGAAATTGCTGTTGACAAGCAATTTCTGCTTTTCCCACAATATTTTCTGCCCAAGCAGATTTTTTTTTCCAATTCCATCACATTTTGAAATGTCGTCTGCAAACTCTTTCAATTTGGGAGTCGAACATTTTGTTGTTTGGGAAAGGGTTAATAATAAAACAGAGACACAAAGTTTCCTTCAAACTACCTCAAATAATCATATATAGAGCTGCTTAACCCAATACCAAACAGTTACAACATTTGACCAGTTTGTTGCAGACAACTTTGGAAAATATTGTGGGAAAAGGAGAAATTGTTCTTGCCTAACAATTTCTCCTTTTCCCAAAATATTTTCTGCCCTATCAAATTTTTTTCCCAATTCCATCACATTTTAAAATGTCGTCTGCAAACTCTTTTAATTTGGGAAGTCGACTATTTGGCCTTTGGTAAAGGCTTTAATAAATCATTATCAATTTCGGGCAGTCTCAGACAACTTATATTGAAAAGTAGTGAAAATAAGCATAAATTATAGTAAAAGCTATTTAAAATGACTTTTGATGCGTTGAACATATCTGAGTTTCTACAATGAGTTTGCAAGTACATATATTTGGATATTTGTTTGCATACCATGATCTTGTTCATAGCCCAATGGATGGATATCTACAATGCAAACATTTTATAATTGACATTTCATTCATTTCATGGACTGTTTATATACACTCCTAATGAAGATCAGGTATAATCTGTTTGGTTAGAACTCATTATTGTTTATCATGAGCAGTTTTCTTTTGTTACACATGTTTTTTACATCTACGGATATAGGTTTAATAAAAAAAAATATACATATGAAATAAACAAAAAGGTTTCGGCCAAGGTCAGGCACATATTCATCTGGAACATTACTGTTCCTGACTAAATGGATAGATCGCCTTACACTTTCAAAATTTACAACTTGAATGTATACAGTGTAAAGTTCTCATCAGAAATAAGTCAAAATGATAATGAAGATGGGGAAAGGGAGTGTAAACTATGACATTACATCTAGAAGAGATCAACATTGCCCCAAAGTCTAGTCAGTTTAACTGGGTTCATAACTAGTCTATATACACTTTCAATCTTCGTGAATTCAGATCTGCAACAGAAAGAAGATAGAAATGATTCAGTATTTAGAAAACAAAACAGAACATATAGTCACCATCAAATGTAACTTAATCCATTAACAAACAAGAAGGACATTTGACCAGTTTGTTGAAACGACTCTGTAAAACATTTTGGAAAATTGCTCTTAGCAAGCAATTTCTCCTTTTCCCACAATGTTTTCTGCCATGTCAGAAGATTATTTTTGTGATTTCATCATAGACATAATGAGAAAAATTAAAGGAATAGGAGACTGGTGCGAACAAGCATGTTTTACTTCCAAACTTGCACAGATTGACAAATGGAGACCTTAGCATTCTTTCCATAACTTTTACTAAAGAACTGTTCACTTGACTAAAGCAATCCTCTCATGCATGGCATTTTTCCACTGGTTGGAATAGAATGTATTTATCTATTCTATCTATTCATATGGAATTTTACATCGCCTCAACATTATTCTAGTTATGTAGCGATGACCGACTCTTAATGAAGGAGGAAGACCCCATACTCAACTGCCCATAAGGGCTGGTCAAGGTGGGTAGAACCATTGCCACTCCCTAAGTCAGTCAGGAGACTGCCTCTTATTGAAATCAATCATTGGGATTTGAACCCATGTGGAGAGGGGCCATGCGATTTCAAGTTCTTTACTCTAACTACTAGGCCACGGAGGTCCCTTTCAAAAGAAAGCAATCACAGATGATAATTTTAAAGTATGATAAGTCACAATTTTCATTGCATTATTCAGGGGAGACAAAAACTCTATGCTAATGGAGAATTTCCTTGTATGAACTTTTCTTATTCTTAAAACTTGTTTCTTTTGATAAAAGTGTTTTAATAAAGGCAAAAAGTTAACAATGGTTTAAGTCCTAATTCATAAACCTGACCAAAACAATATGCAAGTACTTAAAAAGTGTGACATTAAACATATCACAAAAATATTAATTACTTGAAACATAATTTACAGGGTTGTCATTAATTTTTGGAGTAAGAGGCTGACTTTCTATTTGAGGAGGCCAATGGAGCAAACACCCATCAAAAGTTAGGTGTAACTTATGACCACCTATCATATTTTCTGTTATTTGAGCCGACCAAAAAGTCATTTGAAGCGGTCAAATTGGCCGGCAGCTGGCTCTTAATGACAACCCTGAATTTGTAAACCAAATTAAACTAATACTCACACTGATTACACCAGCACTGGGAGAACAGATTACTTGAATGATAGGACAGCTTTAATGGACATGTGATCGGAAGGAAAATGGAGATTTGGGGTTCCGCCCGTCTCCATAATCTTCTCCTTGGATGGCACACGGTAGACCCCCACATTGTCGATGGATGAAGAGCTGTAGAAGATGTAATCCACACAGTCGCACATCACCTTGTTATATGAACTAATGCTGGGTTCCTGGCCCTGAAAAACATGGCAATTAGTCTAAATTAAGGTCTTGTTTATACTATATTTCTAATTTTCAATAGACTGGGAACTGGTCATGTATCTATCGAATAGAGACTGGTATGGTACAAATCTACCAGATTATTAATAGACATAACTTGAATGTAGACTGGGAACTGATCTATGGAATACAGAGACTGGAATGTGACAATTCTACCAGACTATTGATAGACATGACTCAAATGCAGACTTAGAACCAGTTCCTCACCTATCTTATAATCTGAATAATGTTTTCAGGGATGGAAAAATAAATTATAAATATTACCCAGGTTGTCCAAAAGACTTAACAGCAAGTTAATTTATATTTAAAACAGCTATATAACCAGTATATGGACAAGTGCAGTCATAGGTTTGGCATTTACAAACAAGAAAATCAAAATCAGATTTTGCCACCACTCATTAAATAGGTTTCTCATTAGAATTATTCTAGAGACCATTTGGGCTCGATAAAATAATTCTGATGAGAGCCAACAAAAAGGGTTTAGTGAAGAAATGCAGAAATAATCAAGGAAATAAACCTCTTTTATGGACTTCTGAAAAAGGCTTAAAAAACAGTTTATATTTTTTTCAATGGCATCTGTTGTCAAAGGGAACCTTTGTTTATTCAAAGGAAAGGTTCAAACTATATCTATGGAAAACTAATTCATATTCAGAAAAAAAATCAAATAAAACCCAACAACACGATGTTAACCTTTATTTAACAGTTTTGGTTATTTCATAAAGACGGTTGAATTGGAAGCTTTTAGTGTCAATAAATCTGTTATAGCCCTGTTTAGCATTCCAAAGCCACAAGGCTGATTTAGAGAAAAGTAAACAAGCAAGAGAGATCATCCAAAACAAAACATTTGACCTACCTGTACTTCGTTGTAAGCACTTTTCAGGGAAGATGAAGTGTGCTGGAACGCAGGCCAGAGACAGTTGACCAACGAGTCCGTCTGAAATGGAAAAATGTAATATCAAACACACAAATGGTGGATGGTCTGAAATCACGCACAGTTAAAAAAACAACAACTTAGATTTGGTTTGAAAAACTGCATGAAAATGACCCTAATACAACCAACCAATATAAAGACAGCAAAAAAAATTTGTTGTCTGCATAAAATCTTGATATTATCAAATATATTATCTTCTAAATGAGAGTCCATGTTAAATTCCATTTCTACAGAAAACACATTGTTCTAGGAAGTAGTGCACTTTTACATTCCTTTGTTTCTATGGGATTTAACACTGACAACAGTATTTCAGTTATTTCATGGCTTACCTGAATTTTACCAGCTCTAGGCAGGTGATTATGAGGGATTTATGATAACATAGCATTTAGCAGTAGGGTAATACCATTAAATTGAATTATTTCAGTTTCCTCAAATTTCAAGTCATTTCATTGGTCATTTGCCTCAACCCTGTATGAATCTTACTGAACCATTAAAAATCCATAGAGGGTCAGCCCCACACCCAATAATTATTAATAACTCCCCCTATGCCAACAACCAAAACTCAACTGATTCTTCCAATTTCCCTAATGTTCATACTACAATGGTGATCCCCTACCTTTTCTTCGGGTAGCTGTAGACCAATAACCTGTTGTAGTTTGGTGATTGTTTCATCTCCACTTGGGTACCCATCCCGGGCAACTAGATACCCCGGACTCAGGGGTGGGGAGTTAAAGTCTCCACAGATGATATGGGGAACGTTATCATTCCCGGCTTTCGCAATGGCCTCCCTTACTGCACTTGCAATCTAAAGAAAAATAATAATAATAAAAAATACTTAAAGAAAGGACATAAGTATGATAACAATACCAAACAATATATTAAGTCAAAGCAAAAAAAAAAGCAAAGCATTTAGTGAGGTATAAACAATTTGGGAAGGAAACAAAAAGCAAGAATATGTATCTTCTTTTTGTTTTTCTTCAAGAAGATTATTTGCTTTAATAAGTGCCGTTTTAAGGGCCAACTATAAAAAGTTTATGAAGTTTAAGCTTTTTGTTTTTTGTTTTCATTCTTCAAGTACAATGAAGATACTGTTATGTCTTAGGATTTTCTGCTGCACATGCATTAAAATGTGTACGACAGAAAAGATTGAACCAAACTGGGATAATACAAACAATGAACGAAATTTAAAGAAACATTGAAAGCATGCAAAAATTATCGAAAAATTTCTTAAATCAACTATAACAAACTACAAATCAAAATATCCTTCTTTGAAACATATTATTTACTTTGAATGGCTTATCTTAGTAATAGTGGAAAAGGTGCTAGTGTAAAATTAGCTAAGTTCAACATGAAAATAAACCAGAAATAACTATAACTGTGAAATGGAATCAACAAGTGTTTAACTACCCTGTAAGTTTCTTTAACAGCTGATGTTATCTGTGAATGAAGAATATGTGAACAACATACGGACCTTATCTGAACTCATGCTCTCATGTCCAATTTTATGACTAGTCCTACTTAAAAGAAATCAGCAGGCTACAATCGTAGAGTTTCACAAACTACTAAGGAAAAAAGGAAATATTGCTCATAAACTGATTTTGTCACAAAAATTATTGTTTTCAACATATTCTATTCTAGGTGCATTGAAATGAGTATGAGGGAAAGATTTAACCATTGAAGAGGTTATTCATGGTTCAAGCTAGAATTGTAAGTAAGTAGCAAAAAATTCTTGAACAGCTAAACATAAAAGCAAAACACAACATAGCTAATGACTAACTGTAACGTTAATTGCAGGCCTTTTTACGTTATATTACAGTGGCCCATTAAAGGCACTGTGCAATTGGAAATTCTTTAAAAATATGCAGTTTACCACAAATATGAAAGTCTCACCAGCTACAATTTCACTGCATTTTGATTGATAACAAGCTACCATGCTGCAGTAATAACCAACAAGAAGCTTGGAAAAATACAACACCGATCGGAGATCAAAAAGAAGACAAAATTCGGCAGTTAAGAACAGGAGTGTGAGCGCTTGGTTTGAAAAAGATTCCCATTTGCTACAAAACAGAAGCATGTCTTTTTTTGTCTCAATAGAAAGAGCCTATTCTTTATTGTAAGTAAGTTTGAAGTCATGTAGTATTCTTGAAAATTCAAATTTCACCAGCCAGTTTCCAATTTTCAGCAATAACCCTTCCTCAAAAACAACAGGCTTATTGCTAAATAAAAGAAATAGTCAGAGTGATGAAAGAGGTTAATATAAAACTAGTGACCTACTTGTACACACTGTATGTCCGGTGTTTTCATCTCACCCCAGTTAATGTGCACATTGCCTACGGTCACCTCGGCCCCTGTATTGTTACATCTAAGTTTGGTGATCACGACCACGTCCGGCAAGTCCACATACTTTCTAACTGCAGCCTGAACACCCATATCTACAGACCCTTCAGCAAGCACCTGTAAGAAAGGAATTCAAATCATACAGTATAATACAGAGTTTTTCTGCTCTTTCTGAAGAATATTGTTTAATTTCATCACATTTAGAAATGTCGTCTGCAAACTCTTTCAATTTGGGACAGTCGAAAATTTGTTGTTTGGGAAAGGGCTAATGGCATTAAATATATGCAAAGTGTTTAAGATCATGAAATCTTATGAGAGTCATGTGCTCAGAATTTGACTCCTTTTCTAGGAGAATTTGCCGGTGCACTTTTTTCAGCCAGGGTTAACCCAGTTGGTTGACATATAGCGATTTTGATTTAGCTCCAATGTTTTCAATAGCAATTAACAATCTAGAAACAAAACACTTTTTTTTTACCTTTTCAATGAGGTCTGCTTGTCTATGAAGCTGGGCCTCTACAACAGTGAACCGGGAAGTTTTGTAAAATGTTGCTTCACCTTCATTGAAGTATTCTTCAGTTCTCTTCTTGTGGAATCCAGCATATCCAATACTGAAGTTACAATACAAACAATACCCAAGAGTTATTGTAAAATTGAAAATTTCTATATTACTTCTCAAGATCAAACAAAATGATGTTGTTTTCTTTTTAAGCACTGATTTCTAAATCTATTTCCTACCTATTAAGTCAAAAGGTTTCTTCGGGTTGTCACATTGTGATATATGATATTTTTCTAGCAGGCATGCTTTGCTCCAGCCAGGAGAAAATGTGTTTAAGCAGACAACAAAGTATTTGACTGCTGTTGTAAGTTTCATGCTTTGTATTGTGTATAGCCAGCAATTGTAATCAAGTCCTGAGCAAAAGTCAATTGCTATTAATGGGCATGTAACATGCTTGGTAAATATATCACAAAGATTTTTTTCTAAATTAAATCAATGTTTTTTTTCCCCCAAAACTTAGAAATCAATGGGTTTTTCTAAAGAAAAATGATTAAAATGAATGAAAGTAATGAGTTTTCGGGAAATCTTATGAGATTTTTTGGGTAAAAAATTATCACTGATTATCAGTTGGGATTCTCAAATACATACATGTTATTTCGTTGGCAAATAAATTGAATCAATGTTAAGCATAACTTTATTGCAAATAGAGGAGGTGAAGGAGGTAGAAGAATGTCATTGAAGACAGCAGTATCAGTAAAGACAGAAACACCTGGCAGCAGTCAACCTAGACTGAACTATGTTCATTTGTGATGATTGAAGAAAGGACTGCCACTCAAAAATTGGCCTTCACAGTCATCGTAGACATTGCATAACCTCGACATGGCGCAACTCATTGTCTTCCTAGACAGACGGAGGCCCACATTGCAAATAACTGATTATGTATTGAAAAGAATTGAAAATGAAACAAGTCATTCTGTGTGTGTTATCCCATTCTTATTTTTTCTTTCTTATTTGTGAAATTAATTTCTGTGAGAAGAAAGTATATATGCCATGTGTATGTGAATCAGGAAATTGATCCTACTTTAAACAAGAGATATTTCTTAATCATTTCTTACTAGCACAAAAATAAAATAAATTAGAATAAATAAATAAATAAATAAGAGAGAAAAAACATGGCTATCTACAATATGGTTCCACTTAAGACTTTTTCATATAGCATTTTATAAAATGTTTCCTTTTGTAAACCAACTTGAACAATGCAAATAAAATAAAATAAATAAAAAATTCTTCACTGGAACACATAATTTTGTCATAAGGTAAATATTGGCACACATATTTTGTGGTTTTTCTAATCTAGTGCGTTTTCTCTCCTTGCTAAGATTTCTAGGATATTTTCCTAAATGCCATAATTTGTCATTGGGTCAAGGAAACAAAAGAAATGGAATAAAAAAATTAAGTCATTTCCGAATGTCAACTCCTTTGCAGTCCACACACATTATTATATGTGGCAAGATGATGAGAAATTGCTCAAGAAGAAAAATCTACAGTTAGTCAAATGCCAGTTATTGTTTGATAAATATAAAACAAAGTTATTCCTATCCATTTTGGTACCTTCATAATTGGTTCAATATCATCTGTAGCAGATTCTAAGAAAAAAATATTCAGAAAAAATATTGATAGCATTATCAAATTATGCTCCTTAACTCTGAGGCGACAAAAACAATTATTGTTCGTATTGCCCAGCTTGTCCAAAAGCTTTAACAGACAAGTGGATTTTTACCTAAATTTTCTAAACATAACCATTAACGGACAAGTGCAGCTAAAGATTTGACATTTAGGGACAAGTAAATCAAAATCAGATTTTGCCGCCCCTGTAACTGTTTTAATTCAGGACAAAATCTTATTCTTGGACATTTGCTTTTTCAAATTTCTAAAGGATAAATTACTTACCTTTGTAGACTAGGAAGTAACTTTGCTGAGAAAAACGCCGGATCAACTTCTTGCATGCATATTATGTCCCCATCAAGGTACTTTAATTCCTCTATGATTTTCTCAAGGCGGTATTCGGGCACAAGAAACTTGTTTTCCGTAAAACTATAGTCATTTCGAAACAGATGGCAGTCTGCCAGAATGTTATAACTCACTAATGAAAATTGCTTTAACATGTCGCCAGGGCTGGTAAATGCTGGATTTGGCACAAACTCCCTATTGAATATTGGGTTCAAGCCAGTGGCAATACTTTGTGTAACTACTTCTTTTGGAATGCTGTCTTTCACTTCATTACTGTTTGTGGGAGGCACATCACTCATTTCAATAACAACAAAATCGTCATCGTCGTCGTTTCCTACTTCTTGTGAGACAGTTCCATTTTCAATATTATTTCCATCAACAGTGATTTTTGACTTCTTCGAGAATTCCCCACTGTCTTCAACGTCTTCGACATCATCAAGTTTTCTTTTCTTTGCTGCAGATTCATTTTCATCTCGTCTATCCAGACCATTTCCGACGGCAGACGTTGATGAGGCATCATTCTCCATTGCTTCTTTTACTATCTCAATAGCAGCTCCATTATCGATAGGAATGACAGTGGGAGCCTCTGCCTGGATTTGTATCACTTCTGAAGGGTCCGCTTCTGAAGGCTTTCCCATTTCCTGCGACTGATCACCACTATCTTCCTCTTTAGAATCTAGAACTATTACAGCATCACCTGAATCTTCGTTCAACTCAATTATTTCATCCGCACCTTTTTCCGATGCATCACTTATAACCTCTGCTTCAACTGAGTCACCAGACTCCTCATTTATAACAATTGGTTCAGCTACTGCCTTAGTTGGCACTTCAACCGGGGTGTCTGCCTCAACTTGTTCACTTTCAGCAGATTCACACTCTTTGTCTTCTGACTCAACTTGCTCACTTTCTGCCTGACTCTCTGTCACATCTTCTTCAGGTTCTTTTTCTTCAGATTGTTTGGATTCTTCTTCAACAGCTGCCTCAGTCTTTTGGTCTGTACTTGGGGCAGTGTTTTCAGCTGCAACACATTGTTCTTCTGTGGCTTCCATCTCTTCAATTTCATCTGCTTCTGCTACTTCTGGCTTTGACTCTTCGACTTGATCTTGTTCAACATTTTCGTCCTCCTTTGCTGCTTCATCTGTTTCCATAGCTTCTGCTTTGTCATCCTCAACTGCGTCATCCTTTTCTTCACTTTCAACAACATTATCATTCTTGCTTTCTCCATCAGTTGCTTGTTCAGAATCATCTGAGGCTACATTAGCACCTTCAACTACTGTGTTTGTTTTTGGTTCTATTTGTTCTTCCTCTTCCTTGTTATCAGTTTCATCTGCATTCATACCCCTGCTTCTTCTTGGGGTCCTTGACCTTTGTTTGGCTGGAGAACTTTCTTTTTTCTCTGCAATCTTCCTTGGAGAGGATTTTTTTTGTGAAACAATTGTTTCAGTTGTTTCATCTTCAGCGTTTTCTCTTCTAGATCGGCTTACAGCCCTTTTTGGAGGTTCTTCCTTTTTCGGGGAAGGTTTTTTAGGAGTTACCTTTTGTTTAGCTTTAGGTGTTTGTTTTGGGGTTGCTTGCTTGGGAGTTGCTTTCTGTTTGGGGGTACCTTTCTGTGATTTTGGAGTAGCAGCCTTTTGTTTAGGTGTTGCTGGTGATGGTTTTGATTTCGGAGTTGCAGATCTCTGCCGTGGTGTGGCAGCTTTCTGTTGCGGAGTACCCTTAGTCTGCCTTGGTGATGGTGTAGGGGTTGTGGTCCTGGGTGTGGTGGCTTTAGGAGCTGCCTTTGTTTGCTTTGGTGTGGATGGTGTCTTACTTCTTCCTCTTGATGCTGCCCTTTTTGTTTCTACTTCTTCTACAGCTGCCCTTGTAGCATGGCCAGGTGTATTTCTCCCTATATCCAAATAAAGAGAAAACCATAATTATAAAAGTGTAAAAATACAATACTCGGACAATAAAGGGCGGTTGATATTTTTGCACTGATAAACACATTTTTTGTATGAAAATCCATTTTGTGCGTAATTGCTTGTATGCAATAAGAATAAGGGGATAAATCCTCTTTAATTTTAACCAATATATTATGACCGTCCAACCCTTTCCATTAATACATCTATATAAACTAAAAAAAAAAAAAAACCCCTGCTTTTTCTGCTGTTGTTATATTTGCTGACAACTGAAAAACTTTTCACGATATTTGTCAACTTACAACTTAGTTTAATTAACTTATAAATTATACAACACATACAGAAGAATGTGGAAGAAATTACTATGCGATAGGTAGAAAACAGTTAAACTATGGAATTTCTCCTTTGGTCACAGATTTTTCCATGCAATATACAATTATCATTCCATATTAAAACAGGCATTGGCCCTAAAACTAACTAGAAAATTTACAGAAAATAGAAGCACTAGGCCTATTTTTACCATATACCTCGAGGGGTTTCTTCTTCTTTCTGCTTGCTAGCTGAACGTCCTCTGGCAGATTGTCTGAAATAAGGGACCGGTTATTAAGAAAAATACCACATTCCTGATTTGAAAACAAATTACCTCAATACAGGATTTTTTTGTTTTTATAACAGGGCTGTCATTAAAAGCTGGCTGCGGGCCAATTTGACCGCTTCAAATGATTTTTAGGTCAACTCAAACAACAACAAAAAATGATATGTGGCCAAAAGGAGCAGTTATAACACATGACTTTTGTTTGCTTCATTGGCGTCCTCAAATCCAAAGTTGGCCTCTTACTTGAAAAATAAATGACAACCATGTATAACAGGGGCCCATAAAAGGCACCTTCTAAATTCAAAGATTCTTTAAAATCATGGAGTTTTCCAAAATATTCAGTCATACCAGCTCTTTGGTTTCCTATTTCCACAATTTCGGAGAGAAAACTTTCCAAATTCAACAGACTAGGGGCTCTTCCTTACTCAAGGAAAAATAGCCTTGAAGTCTCATTTCAAAGGATATAGTTCCTGTTCCCAAAATGCTAGGACAAAACCCTGGAAAAGTGACCCATGCAGTCAGGTAACACGTAGCAAAATCACAGACTTTTACCTGGACAGCCCAGCTGATACAGGTCCACTAAATAAACCTATCAATTCATGAATATAGAGCTTATTCTGATCCAGACATTCAACAAGTAATTGAAACATTTACAAAACAATTTCAGATACCTTGATTGCCCAGTTGCTTCGTTTTCACTGGCTGCCTTCTTGGCGCCTACTCCTTTCTTTGCAGGCGGTGCTGGACTGGCACTGCCCTTTCGCTTGCTTCCTGCTTTTGCTGCAGGGCCTGTTGCTGCAGGGCCCGTTGCTGCAGGGCCTGTTGCTGATCTACTTGGTCTTGAAGACTCCTTTAGGGCAGCCTTGGCCTTAGCCTTAGCTGCTGCTTTCCTTTTAGCTGGCATCTTTAGATGATAGACAAGTCTGTAAACAGTGATAAATCATATTTGATATTAGTGCAGTGATCTTTTTCCTTATATGTTTGGCACCAAAAAACAGACCAATTCCCAATCAAATCAACTGACGTTTTTTTCCAAATTTCCCAATAAAGCTAGTTTGAATTGAGTTATTCCTGAAAAATTCCCAATTTTAGAGAAAAGCCTGTGATTTTTTTCCCAATTTGTCTGGTACCGAACCCATGCCCCTCCCAAACAAAAAATCTCTGTAGTATTATTTAAAAAAAGCACAAAAACACAAATAAACATGTAAATGCATTTGTTAAAGATCCTGGACATCATACACTAAAAATATATAGGTAAAAAGTAGAATTTGCATATATTCAGCTATGCTTCTAACAAATATAATAAAAATAAAATCCCTGATATCGCAGTATAAATAAAGATATTGACGGAAAACCCCAAGGCCTTGACTTTTGTATGTTACTACAGCTATATGGTAATTAGTTACGTCACGTTGGCTGTCAAGTGCCTGTCACGTGACGATGTACACCTAACTTAAAAGATACTAGCGTCAGCGTCCATTTTTGTTTTCAGTGTGTAGTCTTAGTATCACATGAGCGTTACGTGACCGGTTGTTCATAGCTTGACGCTATATTTAGATTATGCAGGATTTCCCCCGGATTTATATACATGAAAAATGTCAAAATTCATCTTATATGCTATTGGTTTCTCTGCTGAAATGTTAAATTAATCTATATTCCTTGATTTTCGAAAGTTAAAAATAATAATCCTATGACGCACAGAAACTTTAAATGTGTTTAGGGACAAAAACGTTCCCAATCTTTTAACATTACATTATTGCGGATTACAATAGAAATTTCCGATTAACTGTAAAGTAATAAGGCTGATTACTAAATGCATTTAATGACATAAACTTCCAAGTAAAAATTAGTTTTCTTGCGTAATTGGTGGCTCTCTTTCTTTGATCAAATTTAATGATTTTGGAAAATGGATACACAAAATTTGATTACAATATCATATTATATAGATCTTAAAGATATTGTCTCAACAACTTCTTGTTTTAAGCATTTTGAATTCAGGGTGAAACCAATTGACCAATCAAAGCCACCATACTTTTATTGTCCTTGGTTAGTTTATAATTGACCGTACGACAAGACTTTGATTGACAGCTGGAACTGACCAATCAGCGAACACTTCGGTTGCTATCCGCCATTTTCTCCGACACGCTGTGGGACTCCGTCAACACATAGCACTATTGGGCTGTGAGTTTTCTTCGTCAATACTGCTTAAGATATTGTTTAAGTACTTATTATAGAGCAATTATGTATAAGGAGAGACTTGTGGGTGAAGTAGAGTTTAACCCGTTTCCAAAATCTGTCACATATATTGTGAAATGACTGAGAACTACACGCAATTAGTAAATCTATGCAAACAGTTAATTTATAAACCATGTAAAGAATAGAAGTATGAACTATTATTTTATTTTATTTTTTTTCTTCTTTCACATGTATGTTAGTCAATTTTTATTTTTGTCTTTTATCTTCGTTTGAAAATGAAAAATTGTTGTTTTTAAAAAACGGAATTGACACATAATGACGAATGTAATTAGTTGCATTTGATAATGAATCAAATGTCAACTAAAAATACAATATTGATCGATAATGAT
Organism: Cerastoderma edule; assembly: GCA_947846245.1. Lineage (NCBI taxonomy): Eukaryota > Metazoa > Mollusca > Bivalvia > Cardiida > Cardiidae > Cerastoderma > Cerastoderma edule. The sequence goes on along the minus strand of OX401407.1, from coordinate 14,987,625 downwards.
GTGAGAGGACATGGTTTCCAGTTGGATATATACAAATTCTTCAAATTGGATTTTAAATAATTGATTTTGTTTTTAAATGGACCCTAACCCTTAAACAATTTATTAACTTTCTTATTATAGCCCATGTATGTATGTATCGTATCCAAATTTAAAAGCTATTAAAAACAAAATAAACCCATAGCTCCTTGCTGCAACTTTATCCGAATAACTTAAAGAATCTAATGTTCCTGTAATATGTTGTAAAACACACTCTTGGTAGCCAATGGTTGATTACAAAGACCGCCAATCGGCTAAACAATAAAGGGTTTGTGACTTGACCATAAAGTGCAATTGTGTCAGATTGATGTTAATTAGGGTCGAAACCCTTAATCCTTTTAACAAAAGATGTTTGTTAACCCTATACCAAACAATAACTACATTGACTACTTTGTTACAGACAACTAGGAAAAATATTGTGGAAAAAGGAGAAATTGCTCTTAACGAGCAAGTTATCCTTTTCCAACAATATGGTCTGCCCTATCAGAAAAGTATTAATTCATCATCTTCATTTAAATGACGTCTGCAAACTCTTTAAATTTGGATAAATTAAAAATATTTTGTTTGGTAAAATGACCCTTAGTTCGTAATCAATTAGCAAAACCGACAATCATCCATTGAGTAGCATACAAAAGATTATGTTCAAAAGTCTTAAATATTAACTTAATTGACAACAAAATAGTGATTGTTCCTATCAGCAATTGTTAAACACCATCATCTCAACATGACCAACACTATTATACCATTTTCAAGATGACAAAATTGGTAGGTCTACGTTTTGAATCATTCAGGATATACGACGATTAAGTCAAATAAAAATCTAAACCGTTTAAGAATCAAAATGAGATAATTTCGTTCGTAACCTGCAAATACTACAAATTAACTGTTTTGAAGTAGTATGAAATACGGTCATTTTGAAGGTCCGGTCGAACCAGTGCCGAACGGACTAATGTCGTTCCGAGTCTGATCAGACTTTGGACGTATCGTGTTTGGTGCCGATCGGACCCCACACTGCTGGGGTAAATCACTCCCGCAAACCCATAGAGATATATAACAGAGCTGTTATATGTCTCTACTAACGCTAAAAATATACCATCTTCTTTACAAATTGTCATGCTATGTACATATTATCCAGCAATAAAGGCAGGTGCTTATTTTGTAAGAATATTTCCGATTTCAAATAAGAATATCCGAAATCATCGGCAATGTCAAACAGGGATCCTAGTTTTGGGCATTGACGCTATTTCACTCAGAATGTCGGAGAAAATTAGAGTGACCTCTCCTATTTATGGTGGGTTTTTGTTTGTTTGTTTGTTTTCCAATTTGTTTTACATCGATTGTGAAGGAGGCTTTATAGCCCATCGAGTCACTCTCGATGACTGCTTCCTGGAGAATACACCAGTAATCGCGCCGGTTTGAGGGCTAGTCCCGGCAATTCTCTCCTCGCCTAACGGGGATTCGAACCCGGGACCTTCGGTACAGTAGCCCGACGCTCTACCACTGTACCACTGGGTGTGGTTAACTGCTCTGTGTCGTAAAGTCAAGTGCTGAGAATGGGACAGTGTAGTATTTTTTCTGTTTAAAGATTAATCACCGTTAAAAAATCAAAATCTATGATTTGGATTTGAAGCTAAATGAGATCAATTTTCGATTACTTTGATCATTGGAACATCACTAGTCCAAAAACTTGTGAAACAGTTTCATGGGTACTACATGTGTCCCTTTGGTTGTACTTGGTAGAAGATATGCAATATTTCCATGGTGATCAGAATGGTAAAAGTCTCAAAACATAATTTTTCTATCCTGACTCCCAAACCAAGTATCAAACTTATCCCTTTTTCCAATATGTTTGTGTATACAAACACCACAAAGTTGTCATTTCAGTTACAATCAAGGGGATTTTTTAAAAGGTATTCTAACTCCATGTGATAAGAATGGATCATACAAACGGTCTGTTATTCCCCTTTGAAATGTTGAACAAAATCTGAAACTAAAGTTTTTCAGAGTAATTTATGATGCTGCGACGTATCTTCAAAACAAGGAATCGATTTGAAACATACTTACTTGTTAGATTCAACGGAAAAACTAACCACACATGTACGATCTAGATGCAAGTCTCATTCACACACATGCTTAGTCCCACGTAGATAAAACAAAAGACAAAGTCCTGAAAACAAATCCGGTCATGGGCATATGTCGGTGTTGTTTAATTCAATACAACAGACGTAACAAGTCATAAAATATACAGATATTTATTTCGAGATCAGTTCTTTGTATGAAAACGTGCATGAGCAATAAATCGTATACTTACAAAGGTAAGAAATTAGCAGACGTAGTCTTTTCCTTACCACACTGTATCAATCGAAGCGGGCCGCCATAATATGAGTGAACTAAACTGACAGCCTGTGATTGGTCAATATTATTATCAAAATAAAACAAAATTTTCTAAACATATTTTCTAAAAGATTGTGCTTTCTATATAGTAAAATTCTGGAATTTAAAATGTTAAATACATAATGTTAATTTCAATTTCAACAAAAGACTATTATCTACCAACGAAATATGATTGCAAAATATTCATCGGGCAAAAGTTTATTTTGCGGCATCATATTTTGTCGAGAAAACTTGTCCCAACTGAATTTGGAAATCGAAATGGACAATGCCTGATTCATTAGGGATATATGTGCCCTAACACAACAACTCCAAAATTTATGATCACAATTGAAAAGTATCAGAAATCGTTTCTATCGCATCTGCATCTAAGGCCTGTATATTTGCAGACTGTTTATGAATTTGCCAATTGAGGGATACATCACCAGACTTGGCAAGGACATGATGTAACTGTCTAATGAGATTGAATGATTTGCTTCATCCGTATTGATTCAAAAGTGAGTTTTACCTGTAAAGTATAAAGCCGATTCCACCCCCAGGTGCATAGCTGGGCTTACACACACACTCACGTGCGCATTATCATCTTAAAATTACCGTGAAACCCTCTGTAGGTTGGTGTATTTGATCTGATAACAGTTAAACTTGTGTCACATTTTGTCTTTTATGAAATTGGGTCTAAACTGAAGGAAATAGTGTTATCCTTGGAATATAAATATATGCAAGTAATGTATATCATAGCTTTTTTTATTTAATTGATAAGTCATTAAAAACTACAAAATTGCGCATACGCTGCTGATTTTGTAGGAATACCAGGGGTCTCCCTAGGTCAGGCGCTTAGGTTCATAATATGGGTTGGGATGAGGTGTGCACCACGGCAGGAGGTTTCCCATTCCTATGTCAATATTCTTTTTAATATACATCACAAAACGGTAGTCTCTAATGTATATTTTGGAATTAATCAAAAGACAAGAAATGCTGCTCTTAAACCAATTCATATATATCAATCAATATCATAAGCAAGTGTATTAGGTGGGAACAAATTTAATGTACTATGGTCAAATCTTGAGCACAGTGGTATCATTTAAGATAGAAGTTGGGAGGTACTTGGTATTATCAGTGAAAAGTGCCTCATTAGCCAAATTGACTGGCCTTTTCAATAGGTGCGACATTATAGTAAACAAAACCTTTACCATAGAAGGCGCTGGGGTAGAGTTAATTGTGAAATTCAGAGTTGGGGCCCCGTAATACTTACCCTATCTGGGTTAAGCTTACGGACCCTGTCGTGCCCTGTCAAGACATTTCTGACCAAAGCTTAAGTCTGTATAATCCCAGAAAAGCCGTAATATAACTAGCAACTTACAGCTTCAAAAGAAAGCTGAAACGTCTGAGTCATAGTCTTGTAGGCCCTACTGTTAAGTCCCAGAAAAGCCGTAATAAAACTGACAATGTACGGCGTTAAATGAAAGCTGAAACTTCTGAGCCATAGCCTTGTACTGTTAAATCACAAGGGAAAGCCGCAATTTAACTGAAATTTTACGACGTTTCAAGAAGTTGTGAAAATCATAGAGAAAGGAAGTAAATAATCGACTATTGATGCATATTTTGGTAGTAAAAATACACCTTTTCAAGAACACATTTTGTCTTATTTTTCATTTGCTTGATTGGAAACTCATGTTTTTTTTTGTAAATTATTATGGCAATAAAATATGTTTAAAATAAAGCTAAGTACACTGATGTGTTTGCTGTAAAGATGCTAGCTTTGGCATGAATCTGTGGTCGGGTACTAGAGCTCTACCAACCTTGTTGCGATTCTTGATGGCGAATACTCATTCCACTGTGGGGTGTTCCTTGCCAACCAACACACATACCCCAGCCAAGTACTG